>JBBPBX010062573.1:0-20783 GCA_038048925.1 Garcialebias charrua
TAAAGAATACCACTATGCCTTAGCAACAATCCCAAGGAAATCCACAACAGACAAGAACCCATGAAACCCACACCATGAAGAAATGGCACAATGAAAATAGGAACCTAACAACTCAGAACATGCAAATGACTGAACAAGACTTCCCAATACTTTACACCCGTTTCAAGCTTATGTAACTCACAAGGCAATGCTTTCTTGGAAAAGCCAAGAAATGGCTTGAGTACAGCTCAAGTATGCAACTGTATGTGTCACACTTTACAATAAACTGCAATTCTGCCAGGCAGTGACATTGCTTTCTCCTTCCATAGGCATCTGAATGTACTTCATTTTGGTAGAGAGCATTGTTCATTGAACGCTTTTAGCAACAAACCTGAATATACTTTCAACTTAAAAGTCCAAAACCCTTATGTGCCACAGACACAATTTTAATATTGCACTCTTCTGGTGAAATGTGGTTCTGGAATGAAACATATGAGCTTGTTCTAGTTCTCCTGCAGATTTGGTCACAGTAGGACCATGCTAAACATGGTTTGTTCTTCAGTCTATAATCCTACAGTGTGTTTTAATGTATTCTTTGCTGACAAAAATGCAATGGTTACAAGTGAAATAATCTTATGTTCTCCAGCAATAGAAGTGTGACAACACGAGCCCTATGCAATATTGAAGAGGTTAGACTCATTGCTTTGTAATATTTAGTTTTCTAATGACAATTTCTTTTTTTTTCTTTTTTGCCATGCATGCTTCATCTATGCTTTTTGGAACACAAAAACTTCACGGGAAAAGGTTGCAAAAACTCACTCAGATTGCATGGACAAAACCATCGTATGCTTTTAAAGCTCTGTTGTCAGGCAGTTCAAAATCTTCACTAGATAAAGAATACCACCATGCCTTAGCAACAATCCCAAGGAAATCCACAACAGACAAGAACCCATGAAACCCACACCATGAAGAAATGGCACAATGTGCCGACACATGTTCACTATACTAACGAGGATGCCATGCAAGATAAAATTGCTCAAGTTCTAAATATCCTAAGTGAGAAACAGAAACCGTTGTCAATATCCCAAAAAGCAGTGTCAAGCAATTACGTTGCCACATAAAATGAGTCCATAGTTGAGTGAGTGTTCAAATTTAGTTCCTACTATCCAGGGCTAAAATTTGATTGCATGTATGTTATGGTTTTGATACTGAAAATGTAGTTCCTCGGAAATGTAGTCTTTAGTTAAAACTTGCACCAGAAGGACAGGCGTTGTCAGCCTATAATGATACCTGCCGTACCCATTCATGAACAGAGATGATAGACAATAAAATCAAGTGAAGGCAAAGCATTGCCATCAAACAAGAAAAGATGGGCAATAAAATTGGCTTTTCTCTCTCCCTTGTGATTGCAGTGGCATAGCTTGGTACATGAGTGGATCCATGTTAAAGTCTACTGTATTGGCAATGTGAATGAACCCTCGTAATATACAAAAGGTTGTTTGATTTCAGTTTCACTGTGCTTTTCTGAATCGTTTCCAGTACTAATGAAGGCAAGCAGATATTCTAGAGATTTGACTAATGCACAGTCACGTGTGTGCATACCATTGCAAACAGGTGCATTGGTGGTTCAGTGGTAGAATTCTCGTTTGCCATGCGGGTGACCCGGGTTCGATTCCCGGCCAATGCATTGGAGTATATAATCTGTGGTTGCATGGCTCTTGTGGAATCAACGTGCGTGGCAAGCATGTGTCGGCACATTTACTCGGATAAAATACGAGAGTTTTTTCCCCGTGATCTTTTATGAAGCCGGATAGAAACCATGAAGGCTTGAGTTGATTAAGAGCATGGCCATTAAAAGCATGCTTTTAATGCTCCCCGTCGGGGAATCGAACCCCGGTCTCCCGCGTGACAGGCGGGGATACTCACCACTATACTAACGAGGACACGTCACAGTAGTTTTCTAATGACAATTTCTTTTTTTTCTTCTTTTTTGCCATGCATGCTTCATCTATGCTTTTGGAACACAAAAACTTCACGGGAAAAGGTTGCAAAAACTCACTCAGATTGCATGGACAAAACCATCGTATGCTTTTAAAGCTCTGTTGTCAGGCAGTTCAAAATCTTCACTAGATAAAGAATACCACTATGCCTTAGCAACAATCCCAAGGAAATCCACAATAGACAAGAACCCATGAAACCCACACCATGAAGAAATGGCACAATGTGCCGACACATGTTCACTATACTAACGAGGATGCCATGCAAGATAAAATTGCTCAAGTTCTAAATATCCTAAGTGAGAAACAGAAACCGTTGTCAATATCCCAAAAAGCAGTGTCAAGCAATTACGTTGCCACATAAAATGAGTCCATAGTTGAGTGAGTGTTCAAATTTAGTTCCTACTATCCAGGGCTAAAATTTGATTGCATGTATGTTATGGTTTTGATACTGAAAATGTAGTTCCTCGGAAATGTAGTCTTTAGTTAAAACTTGCACCAGAAGGACAGGCGTTGTCAGCCTATAATGATACCTGCCGTACCCATTCATGAACAGAGATGATAGACAATAAAATCAAGTGAAGGCAAAGCATTGCCATCAAACAAGAAAAGATGGGCAATAAAATTGGCTTTTCTCTCTCCCTTGTGATTGCAGTGGCATAGCTTGGTACATGAGTGGATCCATGTTAAAGTCTACTGTATTGGCAATGTGAATGAACCCTCGTAATATACAAAAGGTTGTTTGATTTCAGTTTCACTGTGCTTTTCTGAATCGTTTCCAGTACTAATGAAGGCAAGCAGATATTCTAGAGATTTGACTAATGCACAGTCACGTGTGTGCATACCATTGCAAACAGGTGCATTGGTGGTTCAGTGGTAGAATTCTCGTTTGCCATGCGGGTGACCCGGGTTCGATTCCCGGCCAATGCATTGGAGTATATAATCTGTGGTTGCATGGCTCTTGTGGAATCAACGTGCGTGGCAAGCATGTGATGGAACATTTACTCCGATAAAATACGAGAGTTTTTTCCCCCGTGATCTTTTTTGAAGCCGGATAGAAACCATGAAGGCTTGAGTTGATTAAGAGCATGGCCATTAAAAGCATGCTGTTAATGCTCCCCGTCGGGGAATCGAACCCCGGTCTCCCGCGTGACAGGCGGGGATACTCACCACTATACTAACGAGGACACGTCACAGTAGTTTTTCTAATGACAATTTCTTTTTTTTTTCTTTTTTGCCATGCATGCTTCATCTATGCTTTTGGAACACAAAAACTTCACGGGAAAAGGTTGCAAAAACTCACTCAGATTGCATGGACAAAACCATCGTATGCTTTTAAAGCTCTGTTGTCAGGCAGTTCAAAATCTTCACTAGATAAAGAATACCACTATGCCTTAGCAACAATCCCAAGGAAATCCACAACAGACAAGAACCCATGAAACCCACACCATGAAGAAATGGCACAATGAAAATAGGAACCTAACAACTCAGAACATGCAAATGACTGAACAAGACTTCCCAATACTTTACACCCGTTTCAAGCTTATGTAACTCACAAGGCAATGCTTTCTTGGAAAAGCCAAGAAATGGCTTGAGTACAGCTCAAGTATGCAACTGTATGTGTCACACTTTACAATAAACTGCAATTCTGCCAGGCAGTGACATTGCTTTCTCCTTCCATAGGCATCTGAATGTACTTCATTTTGGTAGAGAGCATTGTTCATTGAACGCTTTTAGCAACAAACCTGAATATACTTTCAACTTAAAAGTCCAAAACCCTTATGTGCCACAGACACAATTTTAATATTGCACTCTTCTGGTGAAATGTGGTTCTGGAATGAAACATATGAGCTTGTTCTAGTTCTCCTGCAGATTTGGTCACAGTAGGACCATGCTAAACATGGTTTGTTCTTCAGTCTATAATCCTACAGTGTGTTTTAATGTATTCTTTGCTGACAAAAATGCAATGGTTACAAGTGAAATAATCTTATGTTCTCCAGCAATAGAAGTGTGACAACACGAGCCCTATGCAATATTGAAGAGGTTAGACTCATTGCTTTGTAATATTTAGTTTTCTAATGACAATTTCTTTTTTTTTTCTTTTTTGCCATGCATGCTTCATCTATGCTTTTTGGAACACAAAAACTTCACGGGAAAAGGTTGCAAAAACTCACTCAGATTGCATGGACAAAACCATCGTATGCTTTTAAAGCTCTGTTGTCAGGCAGTTCAAAATCTTCACTAGATAAAGAATACCACCATGCCTTAGCAACAATCCCAAGGAAATCCACAACAGACAAGAACCCATGAAACCCACACCATGAAGAAATGGCACAATGTGCCGACACATGTTCACTATACTAACGAGGATGCCATGCAAGATAAAATTGCTCAAGTTCTAAATATCCTAAGTGAGAAACAGAAACCGTTGTCAATATCCCAAAAAGCAGTGTCAAGCAATTACGTTGCCACATAAAATGAGTCCATAGTTGAGTGAGTGTTCAAATTTAGTTCCTACTATCCAGGGCTAAAATTTGATTGCATGTATGTTATGGTTTTGATACTGAAAATGTAGTTCCTCGGAAATGTAGTCTTTAGTTAAAACTTGCACCAGAAGGACAGGCGTTGTCAGCCTATAATGATACCTGCCGTACCCATTCATGAACAGAGATGATAGACAATAAAATCAAGTGAAGGCAAAGCATTGCCATCAAACAAGAAAAGATGGGCAATAAAATTGGCTTTTCTCTCTCCCTTGTGATTGCAGTGGCATAGCTTGGTACATGAGTGGATCCATGTTAAAGTCTACTGTATTGGCAATGTGAATGAACCCTCGTAATATACAAAAGGTTGTTTGATTTCAGTTTCACTGTGCTTTTCTGAATCGTTTCCAGTACTAATGAAGGCAAGCAGATATTCTAGAGATTTGACTAATGCACAGTCACGTGTGTGCATACCATTGCAAACAGGTGCATTGGTGGTTCAGTGGTAGAATTCTCGTTTGCCATGCGGGTGACCCGCGTTCAATTCCCGGCCAATGCATTGGAGTATATAATCTGTGGTTGCATGGCTCTTGTGGAATCAACGTGCGTGGCAAGCATGTGATGGCACATTTACTCGGATAAAATACGAGAGTTTTTTCCCCCATGATCTTTTTTGAAGCCACATAGAAACCATGAAGGCTTGAGTTGATTAAGAGCATGGCCATTAAAAGCATGCTTTTAATGCTCCCCGTCGGGGAATCGAACCCCGGTCTCCCGCGTGACAGGCGGGGATACTCACCACTATACTAACGAGGACACGTCACAGTAGTTTTCTAATGACAATTTCTTTTTTTTCTTCTTTTTTGCCATGCATGCTTCATCTATGCTTTTGGAACACAAAAACTTCACGGGAAAAGGTTGCAAAAACTCACTCAGATTGCATGGACAAAACCATCGTATGCTTTTAAAGCTCTGTTGTCAGGCAGTTCAAAATCTTCACTAGATAAAGAATACCACCATGCCTTAGCAACAATCCCAAGGAAATCCACAACAGACAAGAACCCATGAAACCCACACCATGAAGAAATGGCACAATGTGCCGACACATGTTCACTATACTAACGAGGATGCCATGCAAGATAAAATTGCTCAAGTTCTAAATATCCTAAGTGAGAAACAGAAACCGTTGTCAATATCCCAAAAAGCAGTGTCAAGCAATTACGTTGCCACATAAAATGAGTCCATAGTTGAGTGAGTGTTCAAATTTAGTTCCTACTATCCAGGGCTAAAATTTGATTGCATGTATGTTATGGTTTTGATACTGAAAATGTAGTTCCTCGGAAATGTAGTCTTTAGTTAAAACTTGCACCAGAAGGACAGGCGTTGTCAGCCTATAATGATACCTGCCGTACCCATTCATGAACAGAGATGATAGACAATAAAATCAAGTGAAGGCAAAGCATTGCCATCAAACAAGAAAAGATGGGCAATAAAATTGGCTTTTCTCTCTCCCTTGTGATTGCAGTGGCATAGCTTGGTACATGAGTGGATCCATGTTAAAGTCTACTGTATTGGCAATGTGAATGAACCCTCGTAATATACAAAAGGTTGTTTGATTTCAGTTTCACTGTGCTTTTCTGAATCGTTTCCAGTACTAATGAAGGCAAGCAGATATTCTAGAGATTTGACTAATGCACAGTCACGTGTGTGCATACCATTGCAAACAGGTGCATTGGTGGTTCAGTGGTAGAATTCTCGTTTGCCATGCGGGTGACCCGGGTTCGATTCCCGGCCAATGCATTGGAGTATATAATCTGTGGTTGCATGGCTCTTGTGGAATCAACGTGCGTGGCAAGCATGTGTCGGCACATTTACTCGGATAAAATACGAGAGTTTTTTCCCCGTGATCTTTTATGAAGCCGGATAGAAACCATGAAGGCTTGAGTTGATTAAGAGCATGGCCATTAAAAGCATGCTTTTAATGCTCCCCGTCGGGGAATCGAACCCCGGTCTCCCGCGTGACAGGCGGGGATACTCACCACTATACTAACGAGGACACGTCACGGTAGTTTTTCTAATGACAATTTCTTTTTTTTTTCTTTTTTGCCATGCATGCTTCATCTATGCTTTTGGAACACAAAAACTTCACGGGAAAAGGTTGCAAAAACTCACTCAGATTGCATGGACAAAACCATCGTATGCTTTTAAAGCTCTGTTGTCAGGCAGTTCAAAATCTTCACTAGATAAAGAATACCACTATGCCTTAGCAACAATCCCAAGGAAATCCACAACAGACAAGAACCCATGAAACCCACACCATGAAGAAATGGCACAATGAAAATAGGAACCTAACAACTCAGAACATGCAAATGACTGAACAAGACTTCCCAATACTTTACACCCGTTTCAAGCTTATGTAACTCACAAGGCAATGCTTTCTTGGAAAAGCCAAGAAATGGCTTGAGTACAGCTCAAGTATGCAACTGTATGTGTCACACTTTACAATAAACTGCAATTCTGCCAGGCAGTGACATTGCTTTCTCCTTCCATAGGCATCTGAATGTACTTCATTTTGGTAGAGAGCATTGTTCATTGAACGCTTTTAGCAACAAACCTGAATATACTTTCAACTTAAAAGTCCAAAACCCTTATGTGCCACAGACACAATTTTAATATTGCACTCTTCTGGTGAAATGTGGATCTGGAATGAAACATATGAGCTTGTTCTAGTTCTCCTGCAGATTTGGTCACAGTAGGACCATGCTAAACATGGTTTGTTCTTCAGTCTATAATCCTACAGTGTGTTTTAATGTATTCTTTGCTGACAAAAATGCAATGGTTACAAGTGAAATAATCTTATGTTCTCCAGCAATAGAAGTGTGACAACACGAGCCCTATGCAATATTGAAGAGGTTAGACTCATTGCTTTGTAATATTTAGTTTTCTAATGACAATTTCTTTTTTTTTCTTTTTTGCCATGCATGCTTCATCTATGCTTTTTGGAACACAAAAACTTCACGGGAAAAGGTTGCAAAAACTCACTCAGATTGCATGGACAAAACCATCGTATGCTTTTAAAGCTCTGTTGTCAGGCAGTTCAAAATCTTCACTAGATAAAGAATACCACCATGCCTTAGCAACAATCCCAAGGAAATCCACAACAGACAAGAACCCATGAAACCCACACCATGAAGAAATGGCACAATGTGCCGACACATGTTCACTATACTAACGAGGATGCCATGCAAGATAAAATTGCTCAAGTTCTAAATACCCTAAGTGAGAAACAGAAACCGTTGTCAATATCCCAAAAAGCAGTGTCAAGCAATTACGTTGCCACATAAAATGAGTCCATAGTTGAGTGAGTGTTCAAATTTAGTTCCTACTATCCAGGGCTAAAATTTGATTGCATGTATGTTATGGTTTTGATACTGAAAATGTAGTTCCTCGGAAATGTAGTCTTTAGTTAAAACTTGCACCAGAAGGACAGGCGTTGTCAGCCTATAATGATACCTGCCGTACCCATTCATGAACAGAGATGATAGACAATAAAATCAAGTGAAGGCAAAGCATTGCCATCAAACAAGAAAAGATGGGCAATAAAATTGGCTTTTCTCTCTCCCTTGTGATTGCAGTGGCATAGCTTGGTACATGAGTGGATCCATGTTAAAGTCTACTGTATTGGCAATGTGAATGAACCCTCGTAATATACAAAAGGTTGTTTGATTTCAGTTTCACTGTGCTTTTCTGAATCGTTTCCAGTACTAATGAAGGCAAGCAGATATTCTAGAGATTTGACTAATGCACAGTCACGTGTGTGCATACCATTGCAAACAGGTGCATTGGTGGTTCAGTGGTAGAATTCTCGTTTGCCATGCGGGTGACCCGGGTTCGATTCCCGGCCAATGCATTGGAGTATATAATCTGTGGTTGCATGGCTCTTGTGGAATCAACGTGCGTGGCAAGCATGTGTCGGCACATTTACTCGGATAAAATACGAGAGTTTTTTCCCCCGTGATCTTTTTTGAAGCCGGATAGAAACCATGAAGGCTTGAGTTGATTAAGAGCATGGCCATTAAAAGCATGCTTTTAATGCTCCCCGTCGGGGAATCGAACCCCGGTCTCCCGCGTGACAGGCGGGGATACTCACCACTATACTAACGAGGACACGTCACAGTAGTTTTTCTAATGACAATTTCTTTTTTTTTTCTTTTTTGCCATGCATGCTTCATCTATGCTTTTGGAACACAAAAACTTCACGGGAAAAGGTTGCAAAAACTCACTCAGATTGCATGGACAAAACCATCGTATGCTTTTAAAGCTCTGTTGTCAGGCAGTTCAAAATCTTCACTAGATAAAGAATACCACTATGCCTTAGCAACAATCCCAAGGAAATCCACAACAGACAAGAACCCATGAAACCCACACCATGAAGAAATGGCACAATGAAAATAGGAACCTAACAACTCAGAACATGCAAATGACTGAACAAGACTTCCCAATACTTTACACCCGTTTCAAGCTTATGTAACTCACAAGGAAATGCTTTCTTGGAAAAGCCAAGAAATGGCTTGAGTACAGCTCAAGTATGCAACTGTATGTGTCACACTTTACAATAAACTGCAATGCTGCCAGGCAGTGACATTGCTTTCTCCTTCCATAGGCATCTGAATGTACTTCATTTTGGTAGAGAGCATTGTTCATTGAACGCTTTTAGCAACAAACCTGAACATACTTTCAACTCAAAAGTCCAAAACCCTTATGTGCCACAGACACAATTTTAATATTGCACTCTTCTGTTGAAATGTGGGCCTGGAATGAAACATATGAGCTTGTTCTGGTTCTCCTGCAGATTTGGTCACAGTAGGACCATGCTAAACATGGTTTGTTCTTCAGTCTATAATCCTACAGTGTGTTTTATTGTATTCTTTGCTGACAAAAATGCAATGGTTACAAGTGAAATAATGTTATGTTCTCCAGCAATAGAAGAAAGTACCGGTAAGATAAAATTGCTCAAGTTCTAAATACCCTAAGCGAGAAACAGAAACCGTTGTCAATATCCCAAAAAGCAGTGTCAAGCAATTACGTTGCCACATAAAATGAGTCCATAGTTGAGTGAGTGTTCAAATTTAGTTCCTACTATCCAGGGCTAAAATTTGATTGCATGTATGTTATGGTTTTGATACTGAAAATGTAGTTCCTCGGAAATGTAGTCTTTAGTTAAAACTTGCACCAGAAGGACAGGCGTTGTCAGCCTATAATGATACCTGCCGTACCCATTCATGAACAGAGATGATAGACAATAAAATCAAGTGAAGGCAAAGCATTGCCATCAAACAAGAAAAGATGGGCAATAAAATTGGCTTTTCTCTCTCCCTTGTGATTGCAGTGGCATAGCTTGGTACATGAGTGGATCCATGTTAAAGTCTACTGTATTGGCAATGTGAATGAACCCTCGTAATATACAAAAGGTTGTTTGATTTCAGTTTCACTGTGCTTTTCTGAATCGTTTCCAGTACTAATGAAGGCAAGCAGATATTCTAGAGATTTGACTAATGCACAGTCACGTGTGTGCATACCATTGCAAACAGGTGCATTGGTGGTTCAGTGGTAGAATTCTCGTTTGCCATGCGGGTGACCCGGGTTCGATTCCCGGCCAATGCATTGGAGTATATAATCTGTGGTTGCATGGCTCTTGTGGAATCAACGTGCGTGGCAAGCATGTGTCGGCACATTTACTCGGATAAAATACGAGAGTTTTTTCCCCCGTGATCTTTTTTGAAGCCGGATAGAAACCATGAAGGCTTGAGTTGATTAAGAGCATGGCCATTAAAAGCATGCTGTTAATGCTCCCCGTCGGGGAATCGAACCCCGGTCTCCCGCGTGACAGGCGGGGATACTCACCACTATACTAACGAGGACACGTCGCAGTAGTTTTTCTAATGACAATTTCTTTTTTTTTTCTTTTTTGCCATGCATGCTTCATCTATGCTTTTGGAACACAAAAACTTCACGGGAAAAGGTTGCAAAAACTCACTCAGATTGCATGGACAAAACCATCGTATGCTTTTAAAGCTCTGTTGTCAGGCAGTTCAAAATCTTCACTAGATAAAGAATACCACTATGCCTTAGCAACAATCCCAAGGAAATCCACAACAGACAAGAACCCATGAAACCCACACCATGAAGAAATGGCACAATGAAAATAGGAACCTAACAACTCAGAACATGCAAATGACTGAACAAGACTTCCCAATACTTTACACCCGTTTCAAGCTTATGTAACTCACAAGGCAATGCTTTCTTGGAAAAGCCAAGAAATGGCTTGAGTACAGCTCAAGTATGCAACTGTATGTGTCACACTTTACAATAAACTGCAATTCTGCCAGGCAGTGACATTGCTTTCTCCTTCCATAGGCATCTGAATGTACTTCATTTTGGTAGAGAGCATTGTTCATTGAACGCTTTTAGCAACAAACCTGAATATACTTTCAACTTAAAAGTCCAAAACCCTTATGTGCCACAGACACAATTTTAACATTGCACTCTTCTGTTGAAATGTGGGCCTGGAATGAAACATATGAGCTTGTTCTGGTTCTCCTGCAGATTTGGTCACAGTAGGACCATGCTAAACATGGTTTGTTCTTCAGTCTATAATCCTACAGTGTGTTTTATTGTATTCTTTGCTGACAAAAATGCAATGGTTACAAGTGAAATAATGTTATGTTCTCCAGCAATAGAAGAAAGTACCGGTAAGATAAAATTGCTCAAGTTCTAAATACCCTAAGCGAGAAACAGAAACCGTTGTCAATATCCCAAAAAGCAGTGTCAAGCAATTACGTTGCCACATAAAATGAGTCCATAGTTGAGTGAGTGTTCAAATTTAGTTCCTACTATCCAGGGCTAAAATTTGATTGCATGTATGTTATGGTTTTGATACTGAAAATGTAGTTCCTCGGAAATGTAGTCTTTAGTTAAAACTTGCACCAGAAGGACAGGCGTTGTCAGCCTATAATGATACCTGCCGTACCCATTCATGAACAGAGATGATAGACAATAAAATCAAGTGAAGGCAAAGCATTGCCATCAAACAAGAAAAGATGGGCAATAAAATTGGCTTTTCTCTCTCCCTTGTGATTGCAGTGGCATAGCTTGGTACATGAGTGGATCCATGTTAAAGTCTACTGTATTGGCAATGTGAATGAACCCTCGTAATATACAAAAGGTTGTTTGATTTCAGTTTCACTGTGCTTTTCTGAATCGTTTCCAGTACTAATGAAGGCAAGCAGATATTCTAGAGATTTGACTAATGCACAGTCACGTGTGTGCATACCATTGCAAACAGGTGCATTGGTGGTTCAGTGGTAGAATTCTCGTTTGCCATGCGGGTGACCCGGGTTCGATTCCCGGCCAATGCATTGGAGTATATAATCTGTGGTTGAATGGCTCTTGTGGAATCAACGTGCGTGGCAAGCATGTGTCTGCACATTTACTCAGATAAAATACCAGAGTTTTTTCCCCGTGATCTTTTATGAAGCCGGATAGAAACCATGAAGGCTTGAGTTGATTAAGAGCATGGCCATTAAAAGCATGCTTTTAATGCTCCCCGTCGGGGAATCGAACCCCGGTCTCCCGCGTGACAGGCGGGGATACTCACCACTATACTAACGAGGACACGTCACAGTAGTTTTTCTAATGACAATTTCTTTTTTTTTTCTTTTTTGCCATGCATGCTTCATCTATGCTTTTGGAACACAAAAACTTCACGGGAAAAGGTTGCAAAAACTCACTCAGATTGCATGGACAAAACCATCGTATGCTTTTAAAGCTCTGTTGTCAGGCAGTTCAAAATCTTCACTAGATAAAGAATACCACCATGCCTTAGCAACAATCCCAAGGAAATCCACAACAGACAAGAACCCATGAAACCCACACCATGAAGAAATGGCACAATGTGCCGACACATGTTCACTATACTAACGAGGATGCCATGCAAGATAAAATTGCTCAAGTTCTAAATACCCTAAGTGAGAAACAGAAACCGTTGTCAATATCCCAAAAAGCAGTGTCAAGCAATTACGTTGCCACATAAAATGAGTCCATAGTTGAGTGAGTGTTCAAATTTAGTTCCTACTATCCAGGGCTAAAATTTGATTGCATGTATGTTATGGTTTTGATACTGAAAATGTAGTTCCTCGGAAATGTAGTCTTTAGTTAAAACTTGCACCAGAAGGACAGGCGTTGTCAGCCTATAATGATACCTGCCGTACCCATTCATGAACAGAGATGATAGACAATAAAATCAAGTGAAGGCAAAGCATTGCCATCAAACAAGAAAAGATGGGCAATAAAATTGGCTTTTCTCTCTCCCTTGTGATTGCAGTGGCATAGCTTGGTACATGAGTGGATCCATGTTAAAGTCTACTGTATTGGCAATGTGAATGAACCCTCGTAATATACAAAAGGTTGTTTGATTTCAGTTTCACTGTGCTTTTCTGAATCGTTTCCAGTACTAATGAAGGCAAGCAGATATTCTAGAGATTTGACTAATGCACAGTCACGTGTGTGCATACCATTGCAAACAGGTGCATTGGTGGTTCAGTGGTAGAATTCTCGTTTGCCATGCGGGTGACCCGGGTTCGATTCCCGGCCAATGCATTGGAGTATATAATCTGTGGTTGCATGGCTCTTGTGGAATCAACGTGCGTGGCAAGCATGTGATGGAACATTTACTCGGATAAAATACGAGAGTTTTTTCCCCCGTGATCTTTTTTGAAGCCCGATAGAAACCATGAAGGCTTGAGTTGATTAAGAGCATGGCCATTAAAAGCATGCTGTTAATGCTCCCCGTCGGGGAATCGAACCCCGGTCTCCCGCGTGACAGGCGGGGATACTCACCACTATACTAACGAGGACACGTCGCAGTAGTTTTTCTAATCACAATTTCTTTTTTTTTTCTTTTTTGCCATGCATGCTTCATCTATGCTTTTGGAACACAAAAACTTCACGGGAAAAGGTTGCAAAAACTCACTCAGATTGCATGGACAAAACCATCGTATGCTTTTAAAGCTCTGTTGTCAGGCAGTTCAAAATCTTCACTAGATAAAGAATACCACTATGCCTTAGCAACAATCCCAAGGAAATCCACAACAGACAAGAACCCATGAAACCCACACCATGAAGAAATGGCACAATGAAAATAGGAACCTAACAACTCAGAACATGCAAATGACTGAACAAGACTTCCCAATACTTTACACCCGTTTCAAGCTTATGTAACTCACAAGGAAATGCTTTCTTGGAAAAGCCAAGAAATGGCTTGAGTACAGCTCAAGTATGCAACTGTATGTGTCACACTTTACAATAAACTGCAATGCTGCCAGGCAGTGACATTGCTTTCTCCTTCCATAGGCATCTGAATGTACTTCATTTTGGTAGAGAGCATTGTTCATTGAACGCTTTTAGCAACAAACCTGAATATACTTTCAACTCAAAAGTCCAAAACCCTTATGTGCCACAGACACAATTTTAATATTGCACTCTTCTGTTGAAATGTGGGCCTGGAATGAAACATATGAGCTTGTTCTGGTTCTCCTGCAGATTTGGTCACAGTAGGACCATGCTAAACATGGTTTGTTCTTCAGTCTATAATCCTACAGTGTGTTTTATTGTATTCTTTGCTGACAAAAATGCAATGGTTACAAGTGAAATAATGTTATGTTCTCCAGCAATAGAAGAAAGTACCGGTAAGATAAAATTGCTCAAGTTCTAAATACCCTAAGCGAGAAACAGAAACCGTTGTCAATATCCCAAAAAGCAGTGTCAAGCAATTACGTTGCCACATAAAATGAGTCCATAGTTGAGTGAGTGTTCAAATTTAGTTCCTACTATCCAGGGCTAAAATTTGATTGCATGTATGTTATGGTTTTGATACTGAAAATGTAGTTCCTCGGAAATGTAGTCTTTAGTTAAGGCGTTGTCAGCCTATAATGATACCTGCCGTACCCATTCATGAACAGAGATGATAGACAATAAAATCAAGTGAAGGCAAAGCATTGCCATCAAACAAGAAAAGATGGGCAATAAAATTGGCTTTTCTCTCTCCCTTGTGATTGCAGTGGCATAGCTTGGTACATGAGTGGATCCATGTTAAAGTCTACTGTATTGGCAATGTGAATGAACCCTCGTAATATACAAAAGGTTGTTTGATTTCAGTTTCACTGTGCTTTTCTGAATCGTTTCCAGTACTAATGAAGGCAAGCAGATATTCTAGAGATTTGACTAATGCACAGTCACGTGTGTGCATACCATTGCAAACAGGTGCATTGGTGGTTCAGTGGTAGAATTCTCGTTTGCCATGCGGGTGACCCGGGTTCGATTCCCGGCCAATGCATTGGAGTATATAATCTGTGGTTGCATGGCTCTTGTGGAATCAACGTGCGTGGCAAGCATGTGATGGCACATTTACTCGGATAAAATACGAGAGTTTTTTCCCCCGTGATCTTTTTTGAAGCCAGATAGAAACCATGAAGGCTTGAGTTGATTAAGAGCATGGCCATTAAAAGCATGCTTTTAATGCTCCCCGTCGGGGAATCGAACCCCGGTCTCCCGCGTGACAGGCGGGGATACTCACCACTATACTAACGAGGACACGTCACAGTAGTTTTTCTAATGACAATTTCTTTTTTTTTTCTTTTTTGCCATGCATGCTTCATCTATGCTTTTGGAACACAAAAACTTCACGGGAAAAGGTTGCAAAAACTCACTCAGATTGCATGGACAAAACCATCGTATGCTTTTAAAGCTCTGTTGTCAGGCAGTTCAAAATCTTCACTAGATAAAGAATACCACTATGCCTTAGCAACAATCCCAAGGAAATCCACAACAGACAAGAACCCATGAAACCCACACCATGAAGAAATGGCACAATGAAAATAGGAACCTAACAACTCAGAACATGCAAATGACTGAACAAGACTTCCCAATACTTTACACCCGTTTCAAGCTTATGTAACTCACAAGGAAATGCTTTCTTGGAAAAGCCAAGAAATGGCTTGAGTACAGCTCAAGTATGCAACTGTATGTGTCACACTTTACAATAAACTGCAATGCTACCAGGCAGTGACATTGCTTTCTCCTTCCATAGGCATCTGAATGTACTTCATTTTGGTAGAGAGCATTGTTCATTGAACGCTTTTAGCAACAAACCTGAATATACTTTCAACTCAAAAGTCCAAAACCCTTATGTGCCACAGACACAATTTTAATATTGCACTCTTCTGTTGAAATGTGGGCCTGGAATGAAACATATGAGCTTGTTCTGGTTCTCCTGCAGATTTGGTCACAGTAGGACCATGCTAAACATGGTTTGTTCTTCAGTCTATAATCCTACAGTGTGTTTTATTGTATTCTTTGCTGACAAAAATGCAATGGTTACAAGTGAAATAATGTTATGTTCTCCAGCAATAGAAGAAAGTACCGGTAAGATAAAATTGCTCAAGTTCTAAATACCCTAAGCGAGAAACAGAAACCGTTGTCAATATCCCAAAAAGCAGTGTCAAGCAATTACGTTGCCACATAAAATGAGTCCATAGTTGAGTGAGTGTTCAAATTTAGTTCCTACTATCCAGGGCTAAAATTTGATTGCATGTATGTTATGGTTTTGATACTGAAAATGTAGTTCCTCGGAAATGTAGTCTTTAGTTAAAACTTGCACCAGAAGGACAGGCGTTGTCAGCCTATAATGATACCTGCCGTACCCATTCATGAACAGAGATGATAGACAATAAAATCAAGTGAAGGCAAAGCATTGCCATCAAACAAGAAAAGATGGGCAATAAAATTGGCTTTTCTCTCTCCCTTGTGATTGCAGTGGCATAGCTTGGTACATGAGTGGATCCATGTTAAAGTCTACTGTATTGGCAATGTGAATGAACCCTCGTAATATACAAAAGGTTGTTTGATTTCAGTTTCACTGTGCTTTTCTGAATCGTTTCCAGTACTAATGAAGGCAAGCAGATATTCTAGAGATTTGACTAATGCACAGTCACGTGTGTGCATACCATTGCAAACAGGTGCATTGGTGGTTCAGTGGTAGAATTCTCGTTTGCCATGCGGGTGACCCGGGTTCGATTCCCGGCCAATGCATTGGAGTATATAATCTGTGGTTGCATGGCTCTTGTGGAATCAACGTGCGTGGCAAGCATGTGATGGAACATTTACTCGGATAAAATACGAGAGTTTTTTCCCCCGTGATCTTTTTTGAAGCCCGATAGAAACCATGAAGGCTTGAGTTGATTAAGAGCATGGCCATTAAAAGCATGCTGTTAATGCTCCCCGTCGGGGAATCGAACCCCGGTCTCCCGCGTGACAGGCGGGGATACTCACCACTATACTAACGAGGACACGTCGCAGTAGTTTTTCTAATCACAATTTCTTTTTTTTTTCTTTTTTGCCATGCATGCTTCATCTATGCTTTTGGAACACAAAAACTTCACGGGAAAAGGTTGCAAAAACTCACTCAGATTGCATGGACAAAACCATCGTATGCTTTTAAAGCTCTGTTGTCAGGCAGTTCAAAATCTTCACTAGATAAAGAATACCACTATGCCTTAGCAACAATCCCAAGGAAATCCACAACAGACAAGAACCCATGAAACCCACACCATGAAGAAATGGCACAATGAAAATAGGAACCTAACAACTCAGAACATGCAAATGACTGAACAAGACTTCCCAATACTTTACACCCGTTTCAAGCTTATGTAACTCACAAGGCAATGCTTTCTTGGAAAAGCCAAGAAATGGCTTGAGTACAGCTCAAGTATGCAACTGTATGTGTCACACTTTACAATAAACTGCAATTCTGCCAGGCAGTGACATTGCTTTCTCCTTCCATAGGCATCTGAATGTACTTCATTTTGGTAGAGAGCATTGTTCATTGAACGCTTTTAGCAACAAACCTGAATATACTTTCAACTTAAAAGTCCAAAACCCTTATGTGCCACAGACACAATTTTAACATTGCACTCTTCTGTTGAAATGTGGGCCTGGAATGAAACATATGAGCTTGTTCTGGTTCTCCTGCAGATTTGGTCACAGTAGGACCATGCTAAACATGGTTTGTTCTTCAGTCTATAATCCTACAGTGTGTTTTATTGTATTCTTTGCTGACAAAAATGCAATGGTTACAAGTGAAATAATGTTATGTTCTCCAGCAATAGAAGAAAGTACCGGTAAGATAAAATTGCTCAAGTTCTAAATACCCTAAGCGAGAAACAGAAACCGTTGTCAATATCCCAAAAAGCAGTGTCAAGCAATTACGTTGCCACATAAAATGAGTCCATAGTTGAGTGAGTGTTCAAATTTAGTTCCTACTATCCAGGGCTAAAATTTGATTGCATGTATGTTATGGTTTTGATACTGAAAATGTAGTTCCTCGGAAATGTAGTCTTTAGTTAAAACTTGCACCAGAAGGACAGGCGTTGTCAGCCTATAATGATACCTGCCGTACCCATTCATGAACAGAGATGATAGACAATAAAATCAAGTGAAGGCAAAGCATTGCCATCAAACAAGAAAAGATGGGCAATAAAATTGGCTTTTCTCTCTCCCTTGTGATTGCAGTGGCATAGCTTGGTACATGAGTGGATCCATGTTAAAGTCTACTGTATTGGCAATGTGAATGAACCCTCGTAATATACAAAAGGTTGTTTGATTTCAGTTTCACTGTGCTTTTCTGAATCGTTTCCAGTACTAATGAAGGCAAGCAGATATTCTAGAGATTTGACTAATGCACAGTCACGTGTGTGCATACCATTGCAAACAGGTGCATTGGTGGTTCAGTGGTAGAATTCTCGTTTGCCATGCGGGTGACCCGGGTTCGATTCCCGGCCAATGCATTGGAGTATATAATCTGTGGTTGCATGGCTCTTGTGGAATCAACGTGCGTGGCAAGCATGTGTCGGCACATTTACTCGGATAAAATACGAGAGTTTTTTCCCCCGTGATCTTTTTTGAAGCCGGATAGAAACCATGAAGGCTTGAGTTGATTAAGAGCATGGCCATTAAAAGCATGCTTTTAATGCTCCCCGTCGGGGAATCGAACCCCGGTCTCCCGCGTGACAGGCGGGGATACTCACCACTATACTAACGAGGACACGTCACAGTAGTTTTTCTAATCACAATTTCTTTTTTTTTTCTTTTTTGCCATGCATGCTTCATCTATGCTTTTGGAACACAAAAACTTCACGGGAAAAGGTTGCAAAAACTCACTCAGATTGCATGGACAAAACCATCGTATGCTTTTAAAGCTCTGTTGTCAGGCAGTTCAAAATCTTCACTAGATAAAGAATACCACTATGCCTTAGCAACAATCCCAAGGAAATCCACAACAGACAAGAACCCATGAAACCCACACCATGAAGAAATGGCACAATGAAAATAGGAACCTAACAACTCAGAACATGCAAATGACTGAACAAGACTTCCCAATACTTTACACCCGTTTCAAGCTTATGTAACTCACAAGGCAATGCTTTCTTGGAAAAGCCAAGAAATGGCTTGAGTACAGCTCAAGTATGCAACTGTATGTGTCACACTTTACAATAAACTGCAATTCTGCCAGGCAGTGACATTGCTTTCTCCTTCCATAGGCATCTGAATGTACTTCATTTTGGTAGAGAGCATTGTTCATTGAACGCTTTTAGCAACAAACCTGAACATACTTTCAACTCAAAAGTCCAAAACCCTTATGTGCCACAGACACAATTTTAACATTGCACTCTTCTGTTGAAATGTGGGCCTGGAATGAAACATATGAGCTTGTTCTGGTTCTCCTGCAGATTTGGTCACAGTAGGACCATGCTAAACATGGTTTGTTCTTCAGTCTATAATCCTACAGTGTGTTTTATTGAATTCTTTGCTGACAAAAATGCAATGGTTACAAGTGAAATAATCCTATGTTCTCCAGCAATAGAAGAAAGTACCGGTAAGATAAAATTGCTCAAATTCTAAATACCCTAAGCAAGAAACAGAAACCGTTGTCAATATCCCAAAAAGCAGTGTCAAGCAATTACGTTGCCACATAAAATGAGTCCATAGTTGAGTGAGTGTTCAAATTTAGTTCCTACTATCCAGGGATAAAATTTGATTGCATGTATGTTATGGTTTTGATACTGAAAATGTAGTTCCTCGGAAATGTAGTCTTTAGTTAAGGCGTTGTCAGCCTATAATGATACCTGCCGTACCCATTCATGAACAGAGATGATAGACAATAAAATCAAGTGAAGGCAAAGCATTGCCATCAAACAAGAAAAGATGGGCAATAAAATTGGCTTTTCTCTCTCCCTTGTGATTGCAGTGGCATAGCTTGGTACATGAGTGGATCCATGTTAAAGTCTACTGTATTGGCAATGTGAATGAACCCTCGTAATATACAAAAGGTTGTTTGATTTCAGTTTCACTGTGCTTTTCTGAATCGTTTCCAGTACTAATGAAGGCAAGCAGATATTCTAGAGATTTGACTAATGCACAGTCACGTGTGTGCATACCATTGCAAACAGGTGCATTGGTGGTTCAGTGGTAGAATTCTCGTTTGCCATGCGGGTGACCCGGGTTCGATTCCCGGCCAATGCATTGGAGTATATAATCTGTGGTTGCATGGCTCTTGTGGAATCAACGTGCGTGGCAAGCATGTGACGGCACATTTACTCGGATAAAATACGAGAGTTTTTTCCCCGTGATCTTTTATGAAGCCAGATAGAAACCATGAAGGCTTGAGTTGATTAAGAGCATGGCCATTAAAAGCATGCTTTTAATGCTCCCCGTCGGGGAATCGAACCCCGGTCTCCCGCGTGACAGGCGGGGATACTCACCACTATACTAACGAGGACACGTCACAGTAGTTTTCTAATGACAATTTCTTTTTTTTTTCTTTTTTGCCATGCATGCTTCATCTATGCTTTTGGAACACAAAAACTTCACGGGAAAAGGTTGCAAAAACTCACTCAGATTGCATGGACAAAACCATCGTATGCTTTTAAAGCTCTGTTGTCAGGCAGTTCAAAATCTTCACTAGATAAAGAATACCACTATGCCTTAGCAACAATCCCAAGGAAATCCACAACAGACAAGAACCCATGAAACCCACACCATGAAGAAATGGCACAATGAAAATAGGAACCTAACAACTCAGAACATGCAAATGACTGAACAAGACTTCCCAATACTTTACACCCGTTTCAAGCTTATGTAACTCACAAGGCAATGCTTTCTTGGAAAAGCCAAGAAATGGCTTGAGTACAGCTCAAGTATGCAACTGTAT
>JBBPBX010062574.1:0-20783 GCA_038048925.1 Garcialebias charrua
AAAGTGTTTGCCCACCCTCTCTGCACACTTTCTTCGCATTAAAACATTTACAAGATGTTCGTCAAAGGAAACGTTGGAACATACACCATCTGTCAATTCTAATAACTGGCTTTTGTGAAACCCCTTTGGAGAAAAATCTGCCTTTTCTGTTATGTTTGTTCAAGCAGATATGAGGTTGGGTGAAATTTTACATTTCACCATGTTCAACAAGAATACAATTGTTTTTAAAACATTTTCATAAGAACTGAAATCTCTGGTTGAGTAAATATGTATTTCAGAGCTTTGAGACAGGATTAAATCTTTTCAGCAACTTTTAAAGTAAATTCATCCACATTTTTAATAGGAGATGGCACAATAGATATAGTATCTGCTGTGCTGTGGACAATAAGTTGTGGATTTTACATTTGGTGGAGGGGAAGTCATCAGAGCTCACATCAGACCACATGTTATGTATTAGGAGATCACCGCCTGAAGAGTGTTATAACAGCAGATAATACATCAGAGCTCACATCAGACCACATGTTATGTATTAGGAGATCACCGCCTGAAGAGTGTTATAACAGCAGATAATACATCATAAAGACAGCCACATTTAACTTTATCTATAGGAATGATAGTACATTAAGATAATATTCACATATCTGTGCAGACAAAAACAGAAAAAATGAGCAGTGCCATGTGAGTACTATGAAGAAAGATAGTCCATCTTTTAATTCTTGGGTTTTACACGTAAGGAGGGCATCATACAAATGATCTGGAGCCTCAGTGGGGAACCCTCGGGGAATTAAAGAGGTACTTACCCCAAAATTAACTTTTTTATCTGATAAACGCCCTAGAATGTGTGTAAAATGTTGTATAGCACTATGTCTGTGTTAATTTTCATGTTTTTGTGCGTATTTGTTTAAATCGGCAATATTTGGTCTAAAAACGTGTTTACACTAATCCTATGGGTTGAACTGTGGTACTGCAGCCTAATTTTCTTATTGGTCAACGACTGTTCACTCTGACGTGTCTTGTAAACTTTGTCATCACATCCTCTGCTGTGTGAATATAAAAGGTTCAAGCAGAACCACTCCCCTAAAGAGATTCGTTCTCTGCACTTTTCCTTTCTGTCCGCGCGCTTGCCACACACTCTCTCGCGGTGCGTTCATTGACAGTCCCACCATACTGTACCATACATGCACAAGCACCGCTGATCAATATCATTTTCAGATTAGGAACTTATTTATTTTAAGAATACTTTTCACTTCACCAAAATCTATTAATTGAACTCCAGCGTACTAAAACTATTTGGTTGTATTTGTTTTCTTACTCTGTGATGGACTAGTGGCACATGGTGCAGAGGCAGGGAGCTGGCTTGGGACCCAAAAGACCCAGGTTCGATCTCAGTCACTGCATACATTGTGGTATTAATTTCAATTTTTTTTTAAGCCTTTTGTTTCTGATAGATAGGGGGAGAATAGATAAATACATTAATAATTCTTCGTTGTTGCTTGTTTTAAGTTGTTTATTACTAATGTAGTTCCATTTTTCAGTATATTTATAATAAGTCTCTGGAAACACAACATGTTCCCATCATCTGGAAAGATGCTGTAGTGGTTCCTGTCCCTAAATCCAACCGTCCGAAAACTGTTGGTGATTTTAGACCAGTAGCTTTGACCTCAGTTCTGATGAAAATCTTTGAAAGATTAATCAGAGGTGAGATTCTAAAGCAGACTGAACATCTTTTAGATCCCATGCAGTTTGCTTACAGGCCTCATAGAGGCGTAGAGGACGCAACACTCACCCTGCTTAATATGCTTTTTAAACACTTAGATTTAAATGCGACCCATGTCAGACTTTTATTTGTAGATTTTTCCTCAGCTTTTGATACAATCCAACCTCACATATTAACTGAACGGCTTGTTGAACAGTTTCCTCTGAGTAACAATTTGATGGGCTGGATCTTGGATTTTTTAAGTAACAGGACACAGAGAGTAAGGGTGAATAATTGTCTCTCTGAATCCAAGTCCTCTTCCACCGGATCACCCCAGGGATGTGTATTGTCACCCCTGCTTTTTATTCTATACACCAATATGTGTCGGAGCAGACATGAGAGCAGGTACATTATAAAGTATGCAGATGATTCTGTTATTGTCAGTCTGCTTAAAGGAAATGAAAGTAGCCATGGGCAGGTGACTGATGATTTTGTTCAATGGTGCGAGGACTCTTTCCTCAAACTAAACACAGATAAGACAAAAGACATGATCATTGATTTTAGGAAGAAACCTCACAAGCACGGAGTAACTTTAATTAAAGGTCAAGCAATTGAGACAGTGCAGTCTTACAAATATCTCGGGACAATCATAGACGATAAATTAAACTTTGAAACCAATTTTGACAAGGTGTGCAAAAAGGCCCACCAGCGCCTTTATTGTCTAAGGAAACTCAACCATTTTAATATTGACCGAACCATAATGACCATGTTTTACCGTGCTTTTATTGAATCTGTTTTATCCTTTTCTTTGGTGTCATGGTTTGGTCACACTACACTGAGAGGAAAGAATTCCCTTCAGCAGATTGTTAAGCTGTCATCTAAACTGACCGGAGGAACCCAAACCTCAGTTACATCCATGTATGTTAGTCAGGTACAGAGGATAGCTTCTTCCGTTTTAAAAGATGTCCTTCATCCCCTGTACGGAGAGTTTCAGCTTCTTCCCTCTGGTCGGAGGTTTTTAGTCCCTAAATGTAGGACAACACGTTTTAAAAATAGCTTTGTTCCCACAGCTGTTACTGAAATGAACAAATTGAAATAACGTTGAAGCTTTTAGTGGTTAAATGTTTTTATTTTCATTTTAAATATGATTTGGGGAGCCTTACCACCTTTAAGTACAACATTATCTGTTTATGGTTTCTTTGAAGTGTTTTTACTAAATGTTTTTACTCTATTTTTATTTGCGTGCGCATGAATGGATGTATGCTTTGTACCACTGCTAACCAAATTTACCCTTGGGTATAAATAAAGTAACCTAACCTAACCTAAGTAATTTTAACATTCAAAAACAATAACGGTCTCTCGTCCTAGCCACACCTCCTTGCTCACCACCCACCCGTGTCTGTTGACACACCAACTTTGTTGCATTTTTCAAATCTTGTCTTGGGGCGGAGCTATCATAGAACAGTGGGGTAAGTACCTCTTTAAAGGCCTCCAGAGAAGGCTTAAAGACCGTGTAAAGTAAAATTAAATGTGTGTTTTGAGTTTTTCACACGGCATAAATATGTGTTATTAATCACCCATATAAATCTGACTGATTAAAAACATTGTTTACCTTATAAAATTAAGTCTCAAAAATAATGAAAAAACATAATTGTGCCCTGGTCTGAAACGCTGGGGGCGTGTCAGCGCGTGGGCGTGGTTTCAGCGCAGTACTGCGCCCGTGTCCTGCACCCTGAAGATGTTCGCGAAGGCTGGCAGCCTAATTGGAGTTCTCCAGCCCTACTCATTTGAACCTCCAGAGCCAGACTCAGACTCTGAGTCAGACAGTGACCACTGTGACGGTCGGCATCGTTCTTCACAGCCTGAGCTGTGTGTGGAGAGGCAGACAGGTGCAGCAGAGATCCAGTAAACCTGCTCTGTTTTTATCTGAGTTCTGGCTGTAACAGCAGCTCCTTTTTCCAAGAGTTACGCTGTTTTTAGTGCACAAACAACTCTGGTTTTGTTTTTAAAGTTGAGGACACAACTATAATTCATAACTCCGCTGTTATGTGTTTAATAATAAGCGCTATTTTAGAAGATGAGCAGCGGACTCGCTGCACCCGGTCCGACCCGGTCACATCGCATGCGGGGTCTGTGTTGGTGATTAAAATATAGAGTAATCACGTTGATAACTAAGTATGCAATGGACCTGTCGCATTTTCTTAGCAAAAAAGGAGCTATAGCTATTGCTATCTGATGCTATCTGCGATTCGCGAGTGAACGGCTCCACCGAGGCGAAGAAGTAATTTATACGGCTGGAGCTGCAGGGGGTGGGGCTATACTTAAGAAGACCGCGTGACGAAACGCGGTCACATTTAAAACACGCCTAAAAAATCCTGAAACAGACATATCTTTATACACAGTTTGATCTATAACTCCAAAATTAATTGAGCTACAATTTTGAGACTTTTTACTCATTTACAAGATTACAATTATGACATTTATAATGTTTATTGAAGAAAATATTGAAATTCACTTTACACGGTCTTTAAGAATTCAGCACATATGAAATGTTACATTTAAATGTTTTCTAATTATATATTTTTTGTCAAATTAATATTTTCAATGTAGTTTTTTGTTGTTGCTAGTTTCATTTATTTTCTGTAAACTACTTTGCAGTTGAGCAATATACTTTTTAGTGAAAATCCAGTTACCCAATCAGATTCTTTTAAATTTGTGTCTCCAGGCAGAAACATGTTTGAAGCTTCTTTCTCATTGGTCAGGACTTCATTTTCAGGAGAGAAGGCTGAGCTCAGTCAGTCTCTGCAGGAGGAGTTTGATCAGTACGTGACAGGGATCACAATGTTGACAGGGTGGGTGGGACCAAAACACGCTTAGCTGTTGGGAAGGCCCTACAGGCATTTTTGTTGTGTTTTTTTTAATGTTGTTGTTGCTTTTTGACCACGTGAAGATATGTGATGCATTCAATTGCAACCTATAAATTCAGAAATCCACACGTTTTAAGCACCACAACTGCATGTGCAAGGTAACAGATATATGCTGGTGAAGAGTCTCAGTCATCCAGGACATGATAAAATAAAATAAAAAAATTGTTCAATACAGAAACAACTGGACTTTATTTGAGCCAAGGTAACAGATAGTTAAGGCACATAAAATAGATATGAATTGTCTAAGAGGCAATAACATTCTCACTGAAAATAAAATGTTGTTTTAGCAGCATGCTAATTCAGAACAAGTCACCTGTGATGATTCCTCAGGTTGACAAAGTGTAGACTGTGACACTTGGTCCTAAATAACTGCACAAAGCCATACATAAATATAAAACAATGGAAGCTTTTGCTTTGCTGGAGAACATCAGCAGTAGAGGACCTGTGAATGAGCGTGTTTTCAGGAGTCACACTAACCTTCAGGCACATGATGATACCTGGCTGGCTTTTATCTGATTTAGAGTCCCAGGGCCATTGTTTTGGGAACTCTGCACTAACTGGTCCCAGCATTACAGACTAATGGTACGTCCACACCTAACAGCGTTTCAACGGCAGGAGCGTCCAGTTTACATGCAAAGTCTATGGGGGACGCGCCTCCAGCCGCGTCTTGGCGTCGGGCCTCACGTCACGTGCGTGTTGAGTGTGCTGGAAAGCGTTTTTCCGTGCACGTGAACCCGCGTCAGCCTCCAAAGCACGCGTTGATTTAGCTGAAGATTTCGCGGTTCAAACATTCAAACGCCGTTCAACTCTCCCTGATTGGTTGATCAGGGAGAGTCGGGGGGAGAAGAGAGGGGGAGAGTCCCTATGTGACACGGAAACGAGGGGACGGGTATTGCGCAACTATGTGACGTATTGTTTGTGGGACACAGAAAAAACCCGCGGAGTCATGTACTATGGAAGAGAAAC
This sequence comes from Garcialebias charrua, assembly GCA_038048925.1. Lineage (NCBI taxonomy): Eukaryota > Metazoa > Chordata > Actinopteri > Cyprinodontiformes > Rivulidae > Garcialebias > Garcialebias charrua. The sequence goes on from JBBPBX010062574.1 coordinate 5,590, forward strand.
TCATTGTAGCTGTGTGTTCGCGACAAGTCCTTCACGACCAGTCAAGTCTGCTCTACAGAGACAGAAATAAAAAGCTCCTTGCCTGGCGGAGTGCAGTGAGGAACTCCGTATACCGGTAAGCTCCTCCCACACACCCCGTCGCTACACCGCCGAAGCTTCTCGTTCTGGTCTGGACACCACTGTGGGTCCAGTGCGTCCACTTGCGTGCGTGACGAGCTTTTTGGAAGTTGAAACGCTGCTAGGTGTGGACGTACCATAAGACATATAAAAGAAGTGTGCCGGTGATAGGTAGTCCTTAAGCCTTGTTTATACTTCATGGAAGACGTGCGGCTGCGGACCAGCGATGACGTAATTGCGTGTGTGTCACCGACCGCATTGAGTGTTCATACTTATAAAAGACGTGGTGGATACATTATAGTAATCCCTCCCTCTTCCCTCCCACTGCATACGTCACGCGCACTCCCACTGCATGTTTTATCAGGACAAACGGATTTAATATAATGATAGGCTCCATTACCTCGATTTGTGAGTCCATTATGTCGGCTGTTGTAATGATTGTAGTCATTTGTACGTGTTTAATGTATGTGTCCAGCCACTGCAAAGACAGGTACTGTATAATGGAGGAACTGGATTGGTCCTGCCAGGATCCCCGCTCCGGACCGCCTCGGCGAGTTTCTCTTCAAAACTATCCATGTCAAAGCAAAAACAAAAACCGGCTTCTGGAAGAGTAGCGTGTAGCGGTGTGATACACCATATATTGACATCCAAACAAAAAACACCCACAAACTTTGAACCAATCACACGCTCCGCATCCTCCGCGTCTCGCAGTGCTGACTGGGGGCAATGTATAGGACGGCTGTCACCGGGGGATCGCAGCGGGAGTGCAGACGGAAGTTGCTCAACTTTTTTCACTCAACGGGGGGTAAAAGACGTGCGACAAGAAGTATAAACCAGCCTTTACCATGCTGGGGTTCCTTGGAATGGGAGCCTTTCAGGGGGAGCTGGCTGACAAAAAAAAAGTCAAAGTCAAAGTCAACTTTATTGTCAGAACTGCAATATGTACAGGACATACACAGGACCGAAATTGCGTTTCTCTCAGTCCCTCGGTGCAACAGTAACCATCTAAACACTAAACACTAAAACATTTAATAAACATAAGCATAAAATAGTAAAAAAAAGTGTAACACTGTCCTGAGTTTTTCATAATAGTATAAAAGTGTGAAAATTTACACCAACACTGAACGTGTTCTCGACGTGTTGGGTATTTCACAGTTGTCCCTGAGCCATGCCATGCCAGCTATATGAGATGACCTCATCCATGGGGATTCCAGTGTTTCATCATTTAACCACATTCTTGCAGCCTACTGAGCGGCAGTGCAATGCCAATTATCATCAGCTGATCCTTCTTGAGAACCTTGGTACTTAAGGCTGTGTGGATAATCATTTCAGCGCTGGAACACTTGATAGGCTGCTCCTCAAAGTGCCTAGATGGCGCAGTGCTAGCCATATGTTTGTACATAATGCTGTTCCCACATGTGCTGCTGTGCTCAGGAATCTTATGTATAAATGCATGTGTAGATTATCTGTGTCATGCAATAATATAATTGCAAATTTAGTAAATCCTGCTTTTAGTGCAGTGAGATTTTCTTCAAGATTGTGGAACCATTGGCGTCATCATTTGTTTGTGACTCAGTGAATTATTTGTCTTTTATTATATTATTTTATTTGTTTTTTATGGACCTTTGTCATCATTTATTTGTGACTCAGTGAATTATTTGTCTTTTATTATATTATTTTATTTGTTTTTTATGGTTTTTTATGTGTCTGAAATAAAGTTTGATTGATTGATTGATTGATTAAGTGGTTCTGTGGTTCACCTCCCTGGTTGTCAGATCTCATGCATCCAAGTTACCCTCTGAAACCAGCACCCCTTGTGACCGCTTTCCTCAGAACCTTGTCTCGGCTATAACAACCAATAATTAATCATCATCAAACCAGCGATTGGGTCCATCCTGCCACTCTCCACCAGTACCACCAACTACTCACCACTTCCACCACCATCATCATTTCACCTGAAATGGTCCACCATCTTCTCCAAGCCTCCAAAACAACAGATTACCATAAGACAAATCCTCCAGTGTGACAACAACTCAAAATATTTCCCAAGGAAAGTACTCACCATTATTTGTATTCTACAAATGCTTCCAGTGCCTGATGTTTCCCTCACCTTGTAAATAAAAGCACTTATCTTTTCTTACCTGAGTGTGTTGAGTCTATCAGTTTGTCTACTATGGGTGTTATAGACAGCTATAATCATTATAATGTGAAGCCCAAATACAAAGTACTGTATATCAAATTCACCTTTACCGTGGCTGAATCACTTCACTGATGTGTAGTGACTCATTTCTTGACATCAGCTGTTTAAAAAATAATCTAAGTTCTACCAAGCTACTGGTACAGGCAAAAGAGAGCACCAGTGGTGGGCACAGACCGCTAGAGAGCGCTAAAGCGCTAATCCGCTTACAGTGGACCTAAACTTTTTGTCAGCATTTTTGTGGTTTGACTAACTTTTATAATTCATAAGCGGATTTGTGCTATTTTTATTTAAAATGCAGTACCGCTAATAACTAATTATCTATCAGTAAAAACCAATAAACTTATTTACAAGCTCTTATGCTGGCTCCGTAGCTGCTTGTTTTACCTTTTTCCCCACCGTAAAGAGCAGAGAGGAGGGAGGGTTGGAGGGGGAGGGAGCAGAGCGGAGAACAGACTCGGATCTACCATGTAAGCAAATGATGCCGTTGCCTGGGGATCCCAATCAGCAGCGCCGCGCCCCGGCCAGTCACCTACATCCCTAACATTGATCCTGCTTGTTAATGTACATTTAACATAAAAATAATTATAGTTACGATGAAAACGATCATTAAATACGCAATACAAAAACCGGTCGATTTCTGTATCCCCCTACTAAAAAATGGACTATTCCATCTTGACATCTTCCGGGTCAGAGGTGAACTCGGTGCTAACGTTTATGGCTAGCTGGTTGTGCTGGGTACTTGGATAAATCCGCAGAGAACCCCGCAGTTTCAAGCCAAATTAACGCGGCCGGAGGATTTTATTGTGTGCTTTGTGTAGGGCTGGACGATATGGCCAAAATTTTTATCACGATATAGTTCTTAATTTCGGTCGATATCGATATAATTCGATATCGATATAAACAATATAAAAGCCTAAAAAAAACTATAAACTATACAAATAAATTGATGTTCACCTTGTATTTGTATTTAGCCTCCAAAAAGATGGAAATCACCATCAAATAAACATAAAATTCTCAACCCAATAATTCTGTCGGGTCATGGACAGTTTTTTTATAGAAACGTTTCACCCTCCATCCAGTTTCCAGATGACCCAACTGAGAATTATTGGATTTGGTACCTGGATTATTGAGCATGAACTTTCTTGGCATAAAATTCTCAACTGTGTCAATATTAATAGTTTTAACTTTAAACAAGAACTTTAAAATTTACAGCATTGAAATTCATAGTTAATTAAATAAAACTTTTGGGTGTCGTTATTGATGAGAAGCTGACATGGAAATCTCATGGAAATTACTTAAGAATAAAAATAACAAAATCAATTACATTATTGTATAAAGTAAAATAGTTTTTGAATGACAAAGTTTTGAATATATTGTATAATGTAATGATTGTTCCATATTTAATCTGTTGTATTGAAGTTTGGGGAAAAGCATGCAAAACTTTTACAAATCCTATTTTTATTTTACTAAAAAGAGCTGTAAGAATTATTATTAGGAAGTGCTATGGTCACCCAACAAATATATTATTTCATCAATTGAAATTATTAAAATGTTATGATTTGGTTGAACATAGTATTTTACAAGTCATATATAAAACTAAAAAAAATATTACCCCCAAATATTCAATTACATTTTGTTAAAAAAGTTATTAAACCCTGAAGGGAATGTAAATGTTTGTAAAATCTTCATTTAGAACTAGTGTGAAGGAGCTGAGTTGTAAATCAGGAAACAGGATTGTGTTGACTTGATATCATCATAAACATTTATAAAACTATTTATATGTTTTAAAAGATGATTAAATCAAAGTTGTTGGGAAGGTGTGGTGCAGGTGAAGTGAAGGTTGTTGTTTGTAGTTATTTTGTATTTTTTAAACAAGGGGCAGATATTATAACACTATTTTCGTCTTTCTGCACCTTTTCATTCAGTGTTTTTCTTTTTATTCTGATGAATCCGTTTTATTTTCAATAAAAAAAAAACATGTCGCGCTGGGGCTGTTTGTTTACGTCGTAGTTTCAGGGAAACGTTGGCTCAAACTTTATTCTTCATCTTCTGACTCTCATCATATTCTATCGAGTGGAAACTCTTCAGATGAAACAAGTAGATGTTTCCACCGCTAGTTAGAACGACTCTCCGTCACGTTTTGAAAAATAAACAAACCGAGGACTCGCTGCAGAAGAACCTGCAGTTTAACAAAACCGAACTACGTCCACACCGACGAATTAGTCTTTCCTCTCATCAGTGATGTCGTCTCTTTCTCTTCGCTTGTGAAACTTTGTTCAGTCACATTCTGACGGTCATGAGCACTCGTTTGACTCGTTTTGAAGCGAAAACTTAACGCGCTTTGGAGACTAGCTTAGCTTTTAGCCTGCTACCGCTAACGCCTGCTGCTGGAGTGAGCGCTGCGTAACAACGACGTCACCACGCACGTTTTGTGTCACAGCTTTTTCTGTCCGGGCGCGTTGTTGAAGCAGCCGCTCCAACCCGAACAGAAAGAGAAAAACGTCAGTGAAAAGTTGTAAAATCCTATCGAAATATCGAAAATATGCTTAAACTTCATATCATCGTTATTGAATAAAAGTATATCGCGATATTTATCGTTATTGAATTATCGTCCAGCACTAGGTATAGCTCTGCTTTCAGCCGAACGCCGCTCCCTTCGCGCGCGTTCACTGGCACAGCTCTGCGTTTTTTCTCGCGTTCATTCTCGCGTTTTCGCTCCAAATTCTTGACGTAATTTGAGAAGCCAGAGCGCAGAAACGTTCGCTGATTGATCATTTGCTGACACGCCTACTGAATTGATGACAGGTCGGGGGGAGAAAAAAAAGGCGAGCCGGCTGCTTCAGCGCAACAGTGTTTTGTGTTTATATCTTATTAAAAGGTTATATAAAAAATAAAAAAACAGGGAGCGCTGGTCCTGTAGCCTACAGCACACCAGGAAATCTGCAGAACCTCGCGCAGCTACGTAGGACCCGAGTTTAATTCGCTCGTGACAAATTCATTAATTTCCTCATCATTTCAGTCATGGAGTCAGCGGAGGAGGAAGCGATTACTTGACTTTTGGCAAAAAAACAAAAGAAAAGTCCAGATCAGGGACGAAGAAGAGGAATTTAATACATTTGTGTCACATCCAAAACAGTCCGGCGCCGGGCAGTTTATTGTGCGACAACGCGCCACGCGTACGCAGTCGTAAAATTTGAGCTCTGCGCGTTCGTGCCCTGCGGGGCTACGCTTGTGCCTCGCACTCGAACTGCGTTGAGCGCCGTACGGCCGAACGCCGAGCTATACCTGGGCCTTGACTTTATGAAATGGATTTCTTAGTAGATCTAAAAAAGCTAAGTCTGGTCCTCTGGACATTCAAAAAATAAAACAAAACAAAGCACAAAAAAATAGAAACGTTTCGTCTTTCGTCTCTTTCGTCTAGCACCCTCTCACAGTGGATCAACCAGTTGGCTGATCCACTGTGAGAGGGTGCTATTTATAAGACTGAGCTGAATACAGCAACTCAGACTGAGGAAGTCTTTCGGACGAAAGACGAAACGTTTCTTTTTTTTTTTTTTGAATGTCCAGAGGACCAGACTTAGCTTTTTTAGATTTTTCTACCTGGATTATTGAGCATGCATCAGGGTATTTCTTAGTAGACATAGAGTGATATAAAATGTTTTAACCCCCACACCTTGATGTAAATAAGTCAGAGTCAGAGTCAGAGTCAGAGAGAATTTATTGTCATTTGCACCGCATGTAGTACATGTGTTGAAAACGAGATTATGTACACAGGGTCCCAGTTACATCCAACAACAAATGCAAGAGAAAAACAATAATAACATCTAGGATTAACTAAGAGAGACATCAGCTAGTAATACAAAATAACCTTCTAATGTTGATTTTTCTTGGTTTCTTTCAAATTAACAATTGTACTGATATTCTTTTTTCATGTCCCTTTTGTGTTCATATGTAGGTGCAACTCTTGAGCAGTGGCCTGGGACACAGCCCTCCAGCATTGGAAGCACGCTCAATGGAAAGATCACAGAGCTTCGCGCTAAAAGTAAAAATGTCTAATTGAGATTAAATACATTGTTCTGTGAATTTGTTAGTGTGAAGTGTTGACAGTTTTTAGCTATTTAAAAGGCTTAATTTTTTCATCCCGTTTACCATGTTAGTTACCATGTTACCATTATAAGTTCAAATAAAATTTTGTCAATTTCTAAAGTGACTTGTGTTTATTATGTAAATTTGATGGTAACTGCATGAAACCATAAGAATAGGTAATTTTTTAATGTTATGCAATTCTCATAAGCTGACATGTCATTTATGCATATAAATATATACCGGTATGTAATGGTTCATACTCATATAAGTTTTTTATTAATACTTTTTGTTGGTAGCCATTAACAAAAAAAATTTAAGACATCAATTTCCTTAAAAAAAAGTACTTTCAATACAAAAAACTTATATGTAATTGTATTTCTTCATATATGTAAAGTATAAGTGTTTTACAAAGTTATTGTATAAAATTAAAAAGAGAAACATATGAAACATATATGTGAAATATAAGTTTACATATTAGTTCCATGTATTCAACATACATAGTTTTTATATTCAACATACATAGTTTTTATATTCAACATACATAGTTTTTATATTCAACATACATAGTTTTTATATTCAACATACATAGTTTTTATATTCAACATACATGGTTTTTATATGATTCTTGTAAAATTCATTTTATTATATTGTATGAAATCTATGCAAAAGGTGCCACTTTCAGGAGTAAATCATATATGCCTTATATGTATCATATAAGCCTTATATGTTGTACAATATACAAAACATACACTTAGGATGATATAAGGTTACTTGTTTTTTTATATGGTTTTTATATATCTTTTCCATATGGGTAATTATGGAAAACTACTTAAGGAAATCAAGAAGGATTTGGAAAGATGGGATGTACTACCTTTATCTCTCTTAGGTAGAATAGAATCAATAAGAATGAATGCACTACCAAGATTATTATTTTTATTTCAATCCCTTCCAATATCAGTGCCACAATCTACATTCAAAACTCTAGAGAAGCTTGTATCAAAATTTATTTGGCAAAACCGAAGACCAAGAGTGCGTCTAAAAGTATTAATGACCAGTAAAGAACAGGGTGGTCTACTACTACCTAATTTAAAATTGTATTACTGGGCAACACACTTGCGCATTATTTTGGCCTGGATTACTAATAATACAGAAACACAGTGGGTCTCCATTGAACAGAACTCAGTTCCTGGGCTGTCATTGAGAACCCTACCATTCATGAGTCAAAACTCTTTAAAAAAGTTAAAAATTAACAACCCTTGGATTCAACAAACACTGAAGATATGGACCCTAATTGAAAAACAAATTAAAGGTAATACAGGGCTATCACGTGCTATGCCGATTGTGGGTAACATTGAATTTATACCATCTATTTCAGATACGGTCTTTAAAAGATGGGCAAATAAGGGTTTGATTGTGCTGGATCATTTGTTCCACGGGCAGACGCTTAAATCATTCTCTCAATTGCAAGATCAGTTTTCCCTGCCTTCAAATGATCTATATGGATACCTGCAGATTAGAAATTATTTAATAAAACACATGGAATGGGATAAAATTAAAAAAGAACCTACTGACATTGAAGCATTTTTTATACAGGTGATTGAAAAGCAGACACTAACGAACAAAGTAATCTCTGTAATGTATGGAAAATTGCTGAATAATTTGTCTGATAACACACTACATATTAACACTAGGAATACCAGAATATTCAGATGAGTACTACACTTACAAGAGCCTGTCAAATTACAGATTGAGGGATTTGCATTCAATTAGGTTTGTGTAACCCCCTGGGGCTGAAGTCTTTTGTGTGCTCAAAACATCCCCCAGTAGCCAAAACAAAACATCTCCCCCATATTCCAACAACAACATTCTTTCTGCAGGTTGAAAGTGCAGCTTTTTACAACACAGACCAAACTTTTGGAGATGTTGATGACTCTTTGCAAATGTCAACGCTAGAAACTTCAGTTTATTTTATAGATATACGTTTTATACTTTTTATACTACTATGCAAAAACTCAGGACAGTATTACACTTTTATTATTTCATTTTATGCTTATGTTCATTGGGTGTTTGGTGTTTTAGGGGTGTTTGGTGTTTCAGTGTTGGTGTAAATTTTCATACTTTTATACTATTATGAAAAAACTCAGGACAGTGTTACACTTTTTTACTATTTTACTATTTTATGCTTATGTTTATTAAATGTTTTAGTGTTTAGTGTTTAGATGGTTACTGTTGCACCGAGGGACTGAGAGAAACGCAATTTCGGTCCTGTGTATGTCCTGTACATATTGCAGTTCTGACAATAAAGTTGACTTTGACTGCCTCTAAGCGAGCAGGTCCCCGGTTCAAATCCTGGTCCGGGGGCCTTTCTGGGTGGAGTTTGCATGTTCTCTCCGTGCATGCGTGGGTTTTCTCCGGGTGCTCCGGTTTCCTCCCACAGTCCAAAAACATGCATGTTAGGCTGATTGTTAACTCTAAATTGACCCTAGGTGTGAGTGAGACAGGTCCCTCTTGTAAATGAGTCCCCGTGGCTCAACGAGTCCAGCCTGTATAAATAAAGGTTGAATGAATGAATGAACAAACTGATATGGAGAGAACACAAATTCTGTAAGAATAAAAATACTAAATATCACCTATTCCACGGTCAAGGCGGGATTGCATTGGTCACTTTTATCTGAAGGCGGCGGGATTGTACAGGTGGTCCCCGACTTACGAGGACATCGACTTACAGGCCTTCGGCCTGGAAACCCTGCTATGGACCGTGTCGGTTCATAAGTTTCTCCGCGGAGACACATGCGCTTTATGTGAACGGCGGTTTTGTCAGGAAGGCATCTTTGTCCTTCCTGGACGAAGGACAAATGGTAAATGGAGCTTATTTATATAGCGCTTTCCAGCCCCCTATGAGGGGCCCCAAAGCGCTTTACAATACCAACCATCCAACCATTCATACACACATTCATACACCGGTAGCGGCAGACTGCCATGCAAGGCGCCATCCAGTCCTACCGGGAGAAACTCGGGGTTAAGTGTCTTGCCCAGGGACACAACGACACATGGTGTGGGGAAACGGGATTCGAACCTCCAACCTTCCGATCGGTGGACGAGTGCCATTACCACTATGCCACGGCTGCCTATCTGCCTATCTGCAAGCTACATGCTGAGTGAAATAAAATTGAATAAAGTTGTTTCACTCCAGTTTTCATGTAAACATTCATACTTTTGAGTGTGGAAAAATGATTGTGTTATACAACAAATACAGAGCTTTATCATTCAATGGGTCTCTGACTTTGTACAGTACTGTAATAGATTTAGTATTTTTATTCTTACAGAATTTGTGTTCTCTCCATATCAGTTTGTTCATTCATTCATTCAACCTTTATTTATACAGGCTGGACTCGTTGAGCCACGGGGACTCATTTACAAGAGGGACCTGTCTCACTCACACCTAGGGTCAATTTAGAGTTAACAATCAGCCTAACATGCATGTTTTTGGACTGTGGGAGGAAACCGGAGCACCCGGAGAAAACCCACGCATGCACGGAGAGAACATGCAAACTCCACCCAGAAAGGCCCCCGGACCAGGATTTGAACCGGGGACCTGCTCGCTTAGAGGCAGTCAAAGTCAAAGTCAACTTTATTGTCAGAACTGCAATATGTACAGGACATACACAGGACCGAAATTGCGTTTCTCTCAGTCCCTCGGTGCAACAGTAACCATCTAAACACTAAACACTAAAACATTTAATAAACATAAGCATAAAATAGTAAAATAGTAAAAAAGTGTAACACTGTCCTGAGTTTTTTCATAATAGTATAAAAGTATGAAAATTTACACCAACACTGAAACACCAAACACCCCTAAAACACCAAACACCCAATGAACATAAGCATAAAATGAAATAATAAAAGTGTAATACTGTCCTGAGTTTTTGCATAGTAGTATAAAAAGTATAAAACGTATATCTATAAAATAAACTGAAGTTTCTAGCGTTGACATTTGCAAAGAGTCATCAACATCTCCAAAAGTTTGGTCTGTGTTGTAAAAAGCTGCACTTTGAACCTGCAGAAGGAATGTTGTTGTTGGAATATGGGGAGATGTTTTGTTTTGGCTACTGGGGGGATGTTTTGAGCACACAAAAGACTTCAGCCCCAGGGGGTCACACAAACCTAATGGAATGCAAATTCCTCAATCTGTCATTTTACAGTCTCCCATGGGAGCTATATGTAAAATATGTAGAAGTACATATGTTTGGTATTCCTAGTGACAACAGTGGGAACTGGAGATGAATGTAACGTTAACAGACAAAACTTGGGAAAATGTGTGTTCTATGTGCCATAAAGGGATTGGGAGTCAGATCTGGAAAGAGTTTGACTGGAAAATGAAAACTAGATTTTTTAAAACTCCATTAAAAACTTTTATTTCCAAGAGTACAATTACAGACAAATGCTGGAGGAATTGTGGAATGGTTGGTGACCACACACATATCTTTTGGGACTGCCCCAAAATTAAGACCTTTTGGGAGAACATTAAACAGAAGATTGAGGACATTCTAAGGACAGATCTTCCCATGGACCCTCTTCTATTTCTGCTGGACATATATCCCAAGGATCTACTCACTAAAGATCAATGTTACATACTGCACATCCTGTTACTAGTGGCAAGAAAGACCATTAGCTTATATTGGATTAAGCCCTGCCCACCAACTGTTGCTCAATGGATGCAAAAGTTGAAACTTGTTTATGTGATGGAGCGTCTGACTGCCCAACTACAAATGAAAATGGATATTTTCCTGTCAAGATGGTCATGGTTGACTATTTTATTTGAAGAATCTCAGTACATGCTTGTACTATTTGACTTGATGAGTGTTTTTGAAGCCCAATCTCAACACTTTTTCGTGTTTGTAAATGCCTTTGTTTGGTTATTTTGAGGCAATAAAGTTAAAAAAAAATGTGAATGACTTCCCTTAATGTTCCATGTGCATATTTTTAACATTTATAATCTAAAGTTATAATGCAATGCCATCCAAAAAAATAATATTACATATGAGTAATTACATACATTGAGAATGAACTTTCTGGTTCTAATATTACATATGGGTACTGAAATGTGTTGAGCTGAAGAAAAAAACAACCAAAACGAACAGGTTAGAACAAAAATAAGAAAAATAAAAGAAATTGCTTTCCGGACACGCTTCCCCCCTAAAAAGAAAACAGGGGGTCATCTTTTTTAACCAAACAAGTGTACATCATCTCCCTGATGATAATACACACAGGTAAACAAACCCCAAAGAGAGAGTCCATCACCTTTCCATCGTTGCTACGCACCACTAAAGTTCATAAAAAATATATAGCTGAACAGAACAAATGAAAATAGATCATAATCATAGTTACTCACGTCATTGTGAATTATGAAGCGTTTAGATATCAGGCCCCTGACACCGTCTGGTTCAGAGCGTTTGTTTCCTTAATTTTAAGCTGATAACTAGTCAGCCCAAACTGTCCATGAATTCCATTGCTTTATCTGGAGAAATAAAGATCTTTACTTCCCCATCGTGCACAATCCTCAACATGGCCAGGTAGAGAAGGGAGTACTGGATGTCTGCCTCCCTCATCCATCGCTTCGCCGCGTCGAATTCCTTCCGTCTGCGCACAGTGTCTGCTGAGAAATCCTGGAAGAACATTATCTTGGAGTTCTGGTACATCAGGGGCTGGTCTCCGCTCCCCACACGCCGCACGGCTTCAAGTACTTGCTGTTTGTATCGGTAGTTATGAAACATGATCAGCACAGGTCTTGGTCTCTGTGTAGGTCCAGGCTGTAAAGCCTGTGTGCAGTGTGCCCGCTCCAACTTGATCCAACCGCTCTTGGTCTCAACATGTAGAAACTCAGGCAGCCATTTTTCAAAGAATTTTAGAGCTCCAGGGCCAGCCTCCATGCCTTCTTTTAAACCAAGCACCCGAATGTTCTTTCTCCTACCTCTGTTTTCCATGTCCTCAATTCGTTGCGCCATCATAAGAGTCTCTTTCTCCAGCTTTTTTATGCGAGTCGTAGCCTGGTCTAGGCCTTCCTCCTGAGCTGCAGTCCTGTCTTCCATATCCGTAGTGGGTCGGCCCAATTCCTTTAGCAAACTGTTTCCCCCACCAAGAAGTAAACACCTTACCATACCATACCATACCATTTTATTTATAAAGCACTTTAAACAGGAACAAGTCCACACCAAAGTGCTGGACAACCAAACACGCAACAGGCAACACAGACAATGAAGTACAACACGAAAAACATAAAAACATTGCAGATCATAAATCAAACGTTCCAATACAAATCAGCTGGCAAGTAAGTAGACCAACCAGTTTGCTGAAGCCAGGATTGTTTCTGGGGGCCGTCCTGTCTCTCGTCGATTTCTCCCAGGTAGGCAGCCACAGCCAAAGTGGTTCAAGACAAGAAAGTTCATGCTCAATAATACAGGTACCAAATCCAATAATTCTCAGTTGGGTCATCTGGACAGTTTCTTTTTTATAGAAACGTTTCACCCTCTATCTGGAGGGCTTCATCAGTCAGAGGACTTCCAGCAAACTGTTTCCCCCACCAATAAGTAAACACCTTAAGTAGACCAACCAGTTTGCTGGAACTAGGATGGTTTCTGGAGGCTGTCCTGTCTCTCGTCAACTCCTCCCAGGCAGGCAGCCACAGCCAAAGTGGTTCAAGACAAGAACTGGATTTGGTACCTGGATTATTGAGCATGAACTTTCTTCACTCTCAGGTGTGTTGTAGAATCTAACCCCTCATCTTGGCCTCAGCATCTTCCTTGGGTTGACCACAACTCACAGACTTCTGCAGCCACTGGGCCATGGGTTTCTCCCCTGCTTTTCCCTTCACAGGAAGTTGATATGGGCATTCCATCCATCCAAATGCACATCAAGCGCTGCCGTCGAGTTTGGCGTCAGACCAGAGCAGCTCTGGGCAGAACATCGGAACAGAACAAACGGTTCGCGGACAGGCACTGTTCTAAAGCCACCAACTACAAAGTAGGCCAGATAAAAGACATATCAAAGACACTCCTAGGAAACTTTGTCCTAGGTTTATTGGACCTTTTTCCATTATTGCAATAATTAATAGGTCGGCAGTTAAGCTTCAGCTCCCGCTTCCATGAAGGTCCATCCCACTTTCCATGTCTCTAACATCAAGCCTGTTACCACAAGCAACCTGCACCCTCAGACCAACCTCCCTCCACCCCCCGTCTGATTGACAACAAACCCACATTTACAGTCAGACGTCTCTTGGACGTGAGACGCAGGGGCCGGGGAGTCCAGTACTTAGTGGACTGGGAGGGCTACGGTCCCGAGGAACGATCCTGGGTCCCTCAAGCTCGGATCTTGGACCCCGGACTCATCGCCTCTTTTTTCAGAGCCCACCCTGAAAAAAGACAAATCGTCAAGGGCCGATTCTTGAGGGGGGGGGGGGCACTGTGGGATTCCTGGGTTTTAACTGTTTGTTTGTCACTTTAACTCCACAGCTAATCAACCAGTCTCAACTCAACTGCTGCTACTCTGAGGAGGACTGCAACTTAAGCAACTACCAGGCACCTCTCCAGTGCTGGGACATCATCTGCCATTGGACCTTCCACGGATTGGCTCATCAGGTCCTCTTCAGGGGATCTCTCACCACTGGATTATGCTCCTGTGGATTTCACTGTGTCCCATCACCATCTTCTCCATCCATCTCTCCATCTGGGTCAACCTGCTCCTCTCTCCACCAGTCATCTCTCAACTGGATTATTCTCTCACCCAGGATCCTCTTTCTACTCCTCATCAACCATCTCCTTCAACAAACAACAAAGTAGGAATTAACTCTTATTCTTCAAATCAAATCATCGACCTGCCATGAGGATATATATACTTACCATCTCCTCTTCTTCCTTTCCAGCTGCTCAAGTTTTTAATCTGCACCTGTAAATAAACTATCACTTACCTTTTTATCCCATCTTGTGTCCTTACTTCTTTGCTCCGCCAGTTGGGGGTTGACCTTGTACAAAACCTGATACTCTCCAACGATTCTCACCTCTCAACCGGGAACTTCCTGCAGAACCAGAAACTCTCCTCCTCTCACGGACTCGCCTACAACAAGGACTTGTCTTCAGTAAGAAAGAACAACTATCATTTCCTTTAAGAGATTTCAACTTAATAAATCATTACTCACCATTGTCCTCCTCCCTCTGCACCTCCCGCACCTCTAAATAAAGAGATTTTTTTTGATAGCTCTGTTTCTGTTTTTCTGTCTGGTCTGCCACTTGGGGTCAAATTATACTACAAATATGATTAGTATTATTCAAATAAACCCATTAGACTAGCCTGTATAAATAAAGGTTGAATGGAAGAAATGCACAAATCAAATGTTTTTATAGCTTTCTTGTTTTTAGAGTCAATAATGTTTACAATGGTCAGACTCTGAAGGCCTGATAGGAGGGAAGAGAGTGACTAAACTTTGATTTGTGTATGGGGTATTTCCCTAAAAGTCGTCAAACAGGAAAACCTATTTCCACACTCCAATCAATTTTAACAAAACACAATCTCACACAAATATCACAGTACTCATCATCCCTTGCAGCTTGACCAGTTTCTCTGAGATGCTATTATGTATATATTTTTTCTGTTTGTTACTTTTGACATCATAGTCTCCAAACAGGTATAGTGGGATCTGTCTCTGGTTAAGTTTGTCATGACGCCAGATGTACTAAAGCTGCATTAAACTAACTGTTTCACTTGGACTCAACATAAAAAGTTAATTTCAGATCAAATG
>JBBPBX010062575.1:0-12727 GCA_038048925.1 Garcialebias charrua
GAAACACAGATCATCTGATTTTTACAAATCTGAACGTCCTGTTTATTATGACCCCTTTAAGTTGTGCGACGTCTAGACAGATCTGTGTGCATCGTGTGTGTGTGTTTTACCTCTCAGCAGGAAGACCAATGACCAGCAGGTTGTTGCACTCTTTCCAGTAGCCGAACTGATCGACGGAACAGAAATAAATGGAGATTAGAAAAAAGGAGGCCAAAATAAAATAACAGAAGAGGCTGAACATGGGATTAACATGAGTACAAGTTAACTGTAACCAAATAACGTCCTGATGCATACTCAATAATCCAGGTAGATAAGTCCAACCAGGTTCAGTCAGGTCCTCTGGACAAGTTCTTCTTTGCTGAAACTACCTGGTAGTTTGGGACAATCCTAGCCAAAGTGATTCAGAGTGGATTGAACCTTGTTAGATTCAACTACCTGGATTATTGAGCATGCATCAGGACATTTTAGGTGAAGTGACACAGAAGTAACCGAATAACACTTTTCTCCCAGTTGTCAGATTAAAGAAAAGTCTACTGTGAACTGGAAGGTGTTGTGTTCAGAAACCACAGTGTTTAGTGTGTTTGTTAGTGTTTAGTGTGTTTGTTAGTGTTTAGTGTGTTTGTTGGGTCTGTAATGTTGTGCACTGTTTGTTACGACATGTTACTGTGCCTTTAAGAGATGCTTTACGGCATGGGGTAAATGTGAGGGTGGGGGGAGTTTTGGTTCAGTAAAGTTTGGTGCATCGAAGTGATACGGTGTGGTTATTGAGTTCCCGCGGACGCTACATTTTGGCAGACGAGGATGTCCGGACTCGCGTTACCACCACCGCCACCTTTCCTCCCTGTCCCCGGCGACCCAGCTGTCCCGTGGGACAGATGGCGAACGGCGTTCGAGGACTACTTGCTGGCTTTGGGACACACTGAACTGGCGGAAGCGAGGAAGTGCGCGCTCCTCCGCCATTGTCTGGGC
The DNA here is from genome assembly GCA_038048925.1 of Garcialebias charrua. Lineage (NCBI taxonomy): Eukaryota > Metazoa > Chordata > Actinopteri > Cyprinodontiformes > Rivulidae > Garcialebias > Garcialebias charrua. The sequence goes on from JBBPBX010062575.1 coordinate 970, forward strand.
CAGGAGGGTCAGAGAATCTTCGCCACGCTCACGTTAGTGGACAATAAATACACCACGGCTACAGCTGCACTGAAAGCTCACTTCAGCTCCGGGCGGAGCCGGCGGATGAACCGCTTCGAGTTTCGTCAGAGGAAGCAACGGCCGGGTGAGTCTGTCGCCAACTACGTCTCAGCACTACGAGAGCTGGCTAGACTCTGTGACTTTGGGTCGTTAGAAGATGGACTCATAGTTGATCAGCTGATAGAAAAGACGTCGTGTGACCAACTGAGGGAGAGACTGTTATTAGAACCAGACTCCATGACGCTGGCGGACGCTCTGGTTATTGGAAAGCAGCTTGAAACAGCACTAACAGAGGCGCGAAAATTCTCCCGCGCGGCGCACGAACCAGTGACGTCATCAACACCGGCCGTTCATCACACAGAGGCTGTGGAGGGGGCTGACAGGCCGAGTGGCAGCCTGGATGTACAGAGAGTGGACAGGGGGCCCAGTAGGAGGGGGGCCAGGAGCTGTGGTAACTGTGGCTCCTCTAACCATGCAACTAGAGACCAGTCATGTCCTGCCCATGGAAAACTTTGTCTTAAATGCAATAAACTGAATCATTTTGCACGCTGCTGCCGCTCCTCTTCAGCTCGCCAGGATACTACTGTGGTTCCCATTAACACTGTACAGACTCTGCAGCCATCGTTCAAGCTCTGCACATGTCGCGTGGGCGCAGCTCACGTCCCGCTGCTTGTGGACACAGGGGCCAAAGTCTCAATTTTAAATAAAAGCACATGACCGTTTTTTCAGCCGTACACCCCTGGAAGCAGCCACTACACCCCTGTCGGGCTATGGTCACTCTCCCATCGAGACTCTGGGTGTGGTCCGCCTCCCTGTCCAGTATGGTCAGCAAACTACGCCTGACGCCAAGTTCTGCATCACCCGGAAGGGAGCTAATGGGCCTAGACTTGTTCCTCGCCCTGGGCTTTGCTGTGAGGGATGCTAAGGGCCAGCATGTCCTGCAAGTCGCCACCTCCTGGCCCGACCGCTACCCACAACTTTTCAGCGGACTGGGCCGCATGACAGGGTTCGTCCATCAGCCTACGGTGGACCGGTCGATCCGTCCTGTTATCCAGCCTCTTCGGCGCATTCCCCTGGCTCTCCGTGATGCTGTTGAGGCTGAGCTGCGTCGCCTGGTGGAGGAGGACGTCATAGAGCCTGTGAATGCCTCACCGTGGGTATCAAACCTGGTGATAGCCAAGAAAAAGGGGGGTGGTCTGCGACTCTGTGTGGACCTCACTGATGTGAACAAAGCCATTGTACCTGACAAGTATCCTCTACCCACAGCTGAGGAACTCACCAGCCATTTTCACGGCTCCACAGTCTTCAGCAAGATGGACCTACGGCATGGCTACCTGCAGGTTCCTCTAGCACCTGAAAGTATGGACCTCACAGCGTTTGTCACGCATGTGGGGGTTTTCAGGTTTAAACGCATGGCGTTTGGTCTTTCATCGGCCCCGAGTTGTTTCCAAAAGATAATGACACTGATATTGGCTGGTCCCAAAAAGCTCCACAGTGACTGGTCTGAATGACTATAGACCGGTGGCCCTCACCCCGATAGTCGCTAAATGTTTTGAGAAACTGGTCATGTCCCACATCAAGACAACCGTCAACATCAGCGAGGACCCTCATCAATATGCATACCGTGAGAACCGATCAACAGAGGACGCCATCTCCTCTGTGGTCCACACTGCTCTCACCCACCTGGATCAGAAGGACTCATACGTGCGTCTGCTCTTTGTGGACTTCACATCTGCCTTCAACACCATGATCCCCCAAACTCTGATAGACAAACTATCCACACTTGGACTAAGCCCCTCTATTTGTAACTGGGTCTTAGACTTCTTAACAAACAGACCACAGTCCGTGAAGATCCACAACTTCTCCTCTTCCACCATCACCCTCAGCACTGGCTCTCCTCAAGGATGTGTGCTGAGCCCTCTTCTGTTCACTCTGCTCACATATGATTGTACAGCCACACTTCCAGGCTGTCATATTGTTAAGTTTGCAGATGATACAGCTGTGGTGGGATGCATCACAGATAATGATGAATCCAGCTACAGACAGGAGGTGGAACATCTGGAGAGCTGGTGCAAAGAGAACAACCTTCACATGAATGTGAAGAAGACGAAGGAGATGATTGTGGACTTCAGAAGGAACAAACACACCCACACCCCACTGTATATAGGTGGATCTGCGGTGGAGGTGGTCTCCAGTTACAAGTACCTGGGTGTACACTTGAATGATAACCTCAGCTGGAGCAATAACACCACCAGCCTGATCAAGAAAGGTCATCAGAGACTCTACTTCCTCAGACGGCTGAGACGAGCCGGTCTGAGAAGCTCAGTCCTCACCTCGTTCTACAGGTGTGCAGTGGAGAGCGTCCTGTGCTCCAGCATCAACGTGTGGCATGGAGGCTGCACAGTTGCAGAGAGGAAAGCTCTACAGAGAGTGGTGAAGGCTGCACAGAAGTCTGTGGGAGTCAGTCTCCCCACCATCACAGACATTTACACCTCCAGATGCAGAAAAAGAGCCACCTGCATCATGAAAGACCTCACTCACCCAGCACACTCACTCTTTGCACCACTCCCCTCGGGACGGAGGTTGAGGAGCATCAAATGTAGAACCACTAGACTGAGGAACAGCTTCTACCCTGAGGCTGTCAGACTCATGAATAAATAAATAATAAGAATAAACACTGCAAAATGTCACATCATGCTGATACTGATCTGTTTCTTGTTGCTGCGTTCATCTGTGACTATCTGCGTTCATCTGTGACCATCTGCTCATGTTCGTGCTGCTGTTTATAATGATGTTTTTCTACTACATTAGGGCTTAGTGTATTACTAGCTGATGTCTCTCTTAGTTAATCCTAGATGTTATTATTGTTTTTCTCTTGCATTTGTTGTTGGATGTAACTGGGACCCCGTGTACATAATCTCGTTTTCAACACATGTACTACATGCGGTGCAAATGACAATAAATTCTCTCTGACTCTCTGACTCTGATACAAGGCGTGTCCATCTACCTGGACGACGTGGTGGTGCATGCACCATCTGCTGCACTACATGATGCTCGCCTAGAGCAGGTCTTTCAACGCTTTCAACAACATGGGGTCACGCTGAACCCTCAGAAGTGCATGTTTGGGGCTGACGATGTTGAGTTTCTGGGTTTCAGGCTCTCGAAAGACGGCATTGCCCCAATTTTGTCCCACACTGAAGCCATCCTGTCCCTGCCGGACCCGCAATCACCATCCCAGCTGTCTTCCTTCCAGGGAATGGCGGCCTACTACCTCAGATTCATGCCACACTACTCGGACTCAACGGCCCCTCTGCGCCGGTTGCTCCGGAAGGACATCACGTGGGACTGGACACCAGCTTGCCACGACGCTGTGCAGATCATCAAACAACAGCTCACGTCCCCACCCACGCTAACTCATTTCAGCTTGACCGCTCCCACCTTGGTCACCTGTGATGCTTCTGGGGTGGCGCTAGGCGCTGTGCTCTCCCAGATTCATGACGGGGTGGAACGCCCTGTCGCTTTTGCCTCGCGTGCGCTTACTCCAGCAGAGCAGAAATATTCCGTGGGGGAGCGGGAGGCCCTAGCCTGCATGTGGGCATGTGAACGCTGGCATGTCTATCTCTATGGCAGACCGTTCACCATCCGTACAGACCACCAGGCGCTAACAGCACTGTTGGCGACCCAAGGCTCTGGGCACAGGCCCATGAGACTCCTGCGGTGGGCGGACAGGCTAAATCAGTACAATTTCAGCCTGGAGTTTATGCCTGGGCGGGCCAACACGGTGGCCGATCTCCTGTCAAGAGCTGTGTCAGTGACGAAGGAGACGGTCGGAGCAACACCAGACACAGAGAACGATGAAGATTGGGTTCAAGTCCTGCATGGACCCCTCAGTTCAACAGTTACCCTGACAGAGCTGCAGCAGGCCTCAGCTGCTGATGAGGCACTCACAATGCTCCGTACCTATGTGCAGGATGGCTGGCCTGCCCAAGTGGATGACAGGGTGCTTCCCTACTACCGTTTCTGCAACGAACTCTCCTGCTGGGGGGCGGTGTGCCTTGCTCGTGGTCACCGGGCAGTCATTCCAGAAACCCTCAGGGCCAGGGTACTGCATATGGCGCACGAGGGGCACCTGGGGGTGGTCAAGGTGAAGCAGCGCTGCCGTGATACAGTGTGGTGGCCTGGTATAGACTCTGACGTTGAGGAGCTGGTGCGTAACTGTGCCTGCTGCCTGTTAAGTGGGAAAACTGGCCAGCCTGCCACAGCCCCTCTCACCCCGACCCCTTGGCCACCTTCACCTTGGGAACATATTCAGGTCGACATCTGTGGGGAACTTCATGGGGCACCTGCTCACGCCCGCTACCTGCTGGTTGTAGGGGTGTTGATAGATTAAAAAAATTTAACTAATTAATCGCAAATCAGTTTAAAAATTAATCGCGATTAATCACGATTAAACACTTTAAGGCAACTTTTAATAAAGATGGATTCATTCATCAGTTAAGTCATAACATTTATTGTTTTTACTTTCACACAGTGTTTAAAAACTGAAATAATTTTGTAAAGAAAATGCAGCACCTAACTAAAACTAAAGCAAACATTCATTTTGTTGTTCAAAATATTTTACTGTTTGATAAACTGTATGAATTAGTGTGAACTGAGATTTAGAACCTTACAGAACATTTCTGCTTTGTTTTAAACCACATGTATAAGATCTACTCCTCTTCATTCATCCAGCTACTAAGGCAAACCAGTGTCTACATTACTTGCATTTTAAGTCCTTGAACCTGGGATCAAGTGCATAGCATTCTTGAGCCAAGTGAGATTGGAGTTCTCCTTTCGTTGAGCCAGGTCTTCACAAAAGGCCTTCTTGAATCACAGTATGATGACAGTGTCATCATCTGAAGGCTCCATGACTCTGAACATGTGGCAGAAGGCAGGCAGCACCACAGAACAGGAGATGTACTTCTGTCCACCCAGAGTTTCTGTGACATACCTGTGAAAACACAAATTAATAAACAATAATCAGGTCTCTCTTGTAAATGAGTCCTTGAGGCTCATTGAGACTGTGTAAGTAAAGGTTAACTGAAAAAAAAAATCATAATAATAATAATAATTCAATTTATAACGCACTTTTCATTAGTGAAAATCTCAAAGTGCTACACATATATTGAATGCTACACACATTCATAAACCGGTGGCGGCAGACTACCATGCAAGGTGCTTTCCAGTCCTACCGGGAGCAACTCAGGGTTAAGTGTCTTGCCCAAGGACACAACGACACATGGTGCGGGTCCCGGGAGTCGAACCGCCAACTTTCCGATCGGGAGACGACTGCCATTACCACTACACCACCTAACATCTGTTAGGTCTCTCTTGTAAATGAGTCCTTGAGGCTCATTGAGACTGTGTAAGTAAAGGTTAACTGAAAAAAAAAAATCATTAGAGCTTTTATTTAATTTAATTCATTTATTCATTCATTTAGAATAAAAAAGCAAATTCATCAAAAAGAAAAACACTGAATGAAAAGGGAGCAGAAAGAAGAATTATATTTTATTTTTTAACACACACACATACTACTTGGTTTGTTTATCTACAAATGACCCACTGACTTAACTCAACAAAGAAAAATAAATAAAACTTTACCTGCATGGCTCAGGTAGCTCCTCCAACTTTTTCAGCTTTCCAAGCTCAGCTTCTGTAAGCAGGGGGATTTCACCGTCTGTCCCGAGCGTTGTTGTTTTTTTCTCAGTGTTCCATTCGTGTGCGGCCGCCTGGACGTGCTGCGCGCATGCCTGGCGCTCGGTAGATTTACTCACAGTTAAAACAAAGGAGTGCAGGCTCCAGCTGTCATCAATAAAGTGAGCCGTGACACCAAAATAGTTATCATTGCTAGCAGAAGTCCAATGATCGCATGTGAGTGCAGATACGGTGCCTGCGCTAACAGCGTTAGCGAGCGGAAACCGGAAGTGAGATTCAGCATCCGGGGGGAGCTTTTCAAAATAATCGTTGCGTTCTTTTATTTTAACGCGTCATAATAAATAAAATAACGCAAATAATTAACGCGCTAATTTCGACACCATTAGCTGGTTGTTCATGATCTTCACTCGAAGTGGCCTGAGGTTTGCTAACTGAGCTCCATCACTGCACACACCATCATAGACTGCCTGGACAACCTGTTTGGACGTTGGGGCCTTCCCAGTGTGGTTACAACAGATAATGGGGCCCAGTTCACCTCAGCAGAGTTCACAGAGTTCCTCACGCTACGCTCCATCAGGCACATCAGGACAGCAGTTTATCACCCAGAGAGCAATAGTGGTGTGGAACGACTCAATGAAACTCTCAAAAATGGACTCAGAGCCTGTCTGGAGGAGGGGAGAACCTTCAGCGACGCTCTCAACCAAACCCTCTTGACCATCCGGGCAACCAAGCATTCCACCACAGGAGTTTCACCGGCGATGTTAATGATCGGGCGCGAACTGAAGCAACCCCTGGACTGTCTGAGAACTGAGCCAGCTCCTGCACATGGGAGCCCAGAGCTCCAGAAAGCCAGAGCTCAGGTGAAGGGTTCGCAGGCCCGGATGAAAGAGAGGTTTGATGCCACGCACCGAGTGCAGACCCCCTCACTGGCTGCAGGGGATTGGGTCAGGATCAAACGGCTTCATCGGAGAAATAAACTGAAATCATTCTGGTCAGAGCCACTGCGGGTGGTTAAGCAATTGGGGCCGGCCACATACAGACTGGACAATGGGAGTCGCTGGCACGCAAACCGTCTGCACAGGGTCATCGCCCCACCAGCACCTGCCCCACCAGCACCTGCTCCACCAGCAGCTGCTTCACCGTTGGCCTCGGCAACGGCACTGGGTTGGCAGCCTAGGCCAATGACTATTCGGGTGGGGGATACTCCACCAGCTTTGCCCAACTCCACTCAGCAGCCAGCACGGCCCCAGAGACAGAGGGTCCCGCCTGTCTGGCTTGGGGACTATGTGACAGGGTGATGGTGTTACTAAACATCTATTAATCTGTGTTTTATTGAGTCCAGTTTAATCTGTTATTCTTTGCAAAGTATTACGTTTTCAAGGGGGTGAAGGGGGAAAATGTTGTGTTCAGAAACCACAGTGTTTAGTGTGTTTGTTAGTGTTTAGTGTGTTTGTTAGTGTTTAGTGTGTTTGTTGGGTCTGTAATGTTGTGCACTGTTTGTTACGACATGTTACTGTGCCTTTAAGAGATGCTTTACGGCATGGGGTAAATGTGAGGGTGGGGGGAGTTTTGGTTCAGTAAAGTTTGGTGCATCGAAGTGATACGGTGTGGTTATTGAGTTCCCGCGGACGTTACATAGGGACTTTGGAAGCAAGTAACAAACATAAGAGAAATTGCATTTCCTGTGAAAATGCAGAGTGAATGATTATTGCTGAAGAAGCTTAAACTAGGCTGAAAAGGCTTCATCTCTGAACTGTTTATGGAGTTGAACTTGAACAGCTGACGTTTGCTGAACGCAGGAAAATAAACGCAGAAACGCTGAATAAGAGCAGAAATGTAGCAGAAAGTTGAAAAATGCTGAACCAGAACAAAAGCTGAAATGAGCAGTAGAATGTTTTAAACAGCTCAAAGGGTTAAAGGATGTGATGAGAGCTCTGTTCATTTTAAATTAGAAAAACATGGCTGACTAAGTACTCTGATGCATGCTCAATAATCCAGGTAGAAAAATCTAAAGAAGCTAAGTCTGGTCCTCTGGACATTCAAAAAAAATAAAAAAAATAAAAATAAAATGGTAGAAACGTTTCGTCTTTCGTTTGAAAGACTTCCTCAGTCTGAGATGCTGTATTCAGCTCAGTCTCATAAATAGCACCCTCTCACAATGGATCAACCAGTTGGCTGATGACAGCCGAAACCAGCTGCTCACATGATCAAGGAGGACCATCCTTGATCATGTGAGCAGCTGGTTTCGGCTGTCATCAGCCAAAACTAACAATGGCCCTCATGCACGAAAATGTTCGTATTTTTATCCTAAATTTCTCCTACTTTTGTTCGTACGAAGCGTTCGTACGAACATGCCACGTCAGATTCAACAAAGTCTTCTATCATGAGGAAACGTGTGTAAATGCAGTGCGTAAATTTAATGAATCCCACCTGTCCTAAACAGCTGCGCGTGCACGCGTGAAGGTTATTTACATAATTCCCACCCCTCAAAACACCATATAAGGCCACGTTTCCTGCCTTCTGACAGCAGGAAGTGTCCATTCATTCAAACTCATGAAGTAAAATGAGGAACTTCACGCGTTCGGAGATCTGCTCTCAGTCGCGCTGTGGACCCCCCCCCCCCCCCTGCAGGTGTCGGATGGTCAAATATCTTTAATGTTAGTGTAAAGTTTGTAAACAACTGTGTAGTTTCACTTATTCAGAAGAGCTGTGGCGCACCGCTGCCCCCCCCCCCCGCAAGTGTCGGATGGTCAAATATCTCTAATTTTAGTGTACTGTGTTACATTATAGTTTCACTTATTCAGAAGAGCTGTGGCGCACCGCTACCCCCCCACCCCCCGCAAGTGTCGGATGTGTTTTTCAACAGAAGCATTTTAATGTCTCTAAACTACAGTTAACTTCATATTAATATTGTAGTGCATGCTGTGTGTCCCGTGGGTCGTACAGTATCAGAAATCAAGAATAAATGGTTTGATCTGAAAATGGCTTCAAACAAACGTCTCGCCGCAGCACGGACAGGAGGAGATCAGTCTGCGAGATGGATGGACAATACTGTAAATGCCACGCTGCAAGACGCGTGCCAACATGTTTTGCAGCACAAATGATGCGCGCACCTCCTGGTCAGCGCGCAACCACCACATTCTGCAGGTTATATTTCGAATCAGATATAATAATCTATTGCTCCGATGGTGTTTGACACAAGATCAGTCTTAATTCGTACTTGTTCTGCGGCGGTGTATGGGAATTTTATGTACCTGGGTGTTAATATGAGGAGCGGCTTTGATGACCAAGGAGCGCCAACAAGCCTGCGCGACACACCAGACAAATTAAACTTAAAATTATAATTCTAATTCAAACAGAATAACCTATTGTCAAGAATAATTATGGTGCGTGATTTTTTTAAACTCTAAATATTTTCTAAATACAGGTAGTCCCCGATTTACGAGCGCTCTGATCTGCGAGGTTCCAGACTTACGAGCTGCGAATTTTTGGAAAAAACGAAAAAAATACTGAGTTTTCATGTGTTTTTTCACCACAGTTAGTTAAGCATATGGACACACGTTTCCGATCATTTTTATGCACTCATAAGCAGTTTTTGGATGAAAATAGAGTGTTTGTAGTCGCGCTAGCGAAAACCGTTCCAATTTACGAGCGAAATTCCGGATTTACGAGAGAAATGGCGGCCGTTCCAAATTACGAGATTTCCGGTTTACGAGCGCCTCGTTGTAACGGATCTCGCTCGTAAATCGGGGACTACCTGTAACGAAATATGAAGTTATTCGTGGAGAAGATCCGTCTGGATGACAGCAGACTGACGCTCCTAAAATATACGACAGGTCCGGACCACTCGTAAATTTTGTTCGTATCTGAATGAATTCGTAGGATACGAAAACATTGTTGGATGCCACAAATGATCCTAAATCACTCGTACGCACAGTATAAGCACAAATCTGTGCGTACGAATGGTTCGTGCATGAGGCCCAATGGGCCTCATGCACGAAAATGTTCGTATTTTTATCCTAAATTTCTCCTACTTTTGTTCGTACGAAGTGTTCGTACGAACATGCCACGTCAGATCCAACAAAGTCTTCTATCGTCAGGAAATGTGTGTATATGAGCTGTGTAAATAATGATGAATCCCACCTGTTCTATTCACCTGCTCGTGCACGCGGGAGGTTATTTACATAATTCCCACCCCTCAAAACACCATATAAGGATATAGTTTCCTGCCACCGCGAGCAGGAAGTGTCCATTCATTCCGGCTTTTATGCGTCAGAAAACACACAAACGCGTTTGGCGAATTAAAATTGACTCGCCTTTGATCATAGTGTCAGCCCCGGATCTGAGCGCAGACCCACACAGAATACAGATGACATCAGTGAGCGCCCACAGTCAACAGGCAGTTTATATTAAAAATGACATGAAACAACTGAATAAGCTGGTTTCGCTTTTTTCTCCCCTGTCTCTGCAGCGGCGCTGTGTGTGTGTGTGTGTGTGTGTGTGTGTCGACAGTGGCGCGTGGCGTGGTTGCGCGGGGCGCGTTGCGTGGCACAGGTGGTCGACATGAGTGGCGCGGGGGGGGCGCGTGGCGTGGTTGCGCGGGGCGCGTTGCGTGGCACACGGTGGTCGACATGAGTGGCGCGGGGGGGGCGCGTGGCGTGGTTGCGCGGGGCGCGTTGCGTGGCACACGGTGGTCGACATGAGTGGCGCGGGGGGTCACGCGCGGGTGGCGCAAGGTGGTGGACGTGGGGGGGGGGTGTTGAAGCCGCTTTAATTAAACCAATATGTGTGGTTGCATTTAATTGTTTTTAAACTCAAAATATTTTCTAAATAACGAAATATAAAGTTATTAGTGGAGAAAAGGCCGTCTGGATAACAGCAGACGCTCCTAAAATATACGACAGGTCGGGACCACACGTAAATTTTGTTCGTATCTGAAAAAAATCCTAGGATACGAAAACATTGTTGGATGCCACAAATGATCCTAAATCACTCGTACGCACAGTATAAGAACAAATCTGTGCGTACGAATGGTTCGTGCATGAGGCCCAATGTTCCTAGATCAGACCACACTTCAGCAAGTGATGGACTGTACAGATCAGGCACGCTTAGCACAGCATGTCAAGTCCAAGACTCGACAACAAAACAAATTTAGCTTACTGATAACTTGTCAACACCATCACAATTCCAATAACAACACATTCAGTGTAAGACAACACTCCGGTACACAGTTACATGTCAGGGAGACAGAAAAGTGGGTGAAGAATTTATCTGACAGACGGCTCACCCAGCCGGAGACAGAGCTTCTTGCCAGGGGACTAAACTTTGCAGTGGCACCAAGTAGAATTCCGCTGGTAGAGATGATCACAGCCACTGAGTCAGCCATCCGTAACAACATTACTGAAGAATTTGAAGCAGAACAACTCAGAGTCAAAGTTTCAGCTTGTCTCAGTAATGCTAAACCACCACCTTCCAACATCAGTAAAGAAGAGAAGGATGCACTCACCACTCTTAGCAAGGACAAAAACATCATAATTCTCCCAGCAGACAAAGGAAGGTGCACAGTGATTTTGAACCAGAAAGACTATCATGAGAAAGTTATGTCACTCCTTAGTGACTTAACCACTTGTGAACTGCTGAAAAGAGATCCAGGAAGTGGTTACAAGAAGAAGTTGATAGATTGCCTGAAAATTTTGAAGCAGGACAAGGCTATTGACAGTATTCTGTACCACAGACTGTACCCAGGGGAGGCCACACCAAGTCTGTATGGTTTACCCAAAATCCACTCGGTCACTTACAATGTTTATAATATCTGGCATCTGTACTCATCCCTTTAGTTGGCAGCTCAGAACACCACATACAGAACACCGTGGACTTTGTCGATAAGGTGAGGGATGTCATCATGGAGACTGATGAAACAATGGTCTCTTTTGATGTCACATCACTCTTTACGTGCATTCCTGTTGATGAGACAGTAGAGGTGGTCTGTTAAAGGTTAAAATCA
>JBBPBX010062576.1:0-20783 GCA_038048925.1 Garcialebias charrua
TTGTCATTTGCACCGCATGTAGTACATGTGTTGAAAACGAGATTATGTACACAGGGTCCCAGTTACATCCAACAACAAATGCAAGAGAAAAACAATAATAACATCTAGGATTAACTAAGAGAGACATCACATCAGCTAGTAATACACTAAGCCCTAATGTAGTAGAAAAACATCATTATAAACAGCAGCACGAACATGAGCAGATGGTCACAGATGAACGCAGCAACAAGAAACAGATCAGTATCAGTATGATGTGACATTTTGCAGTGTTTATTCTTATTATTTATTTATTCATGAGTCTGACAGCCTCAGGGTAGAAGCTGTTCCTCAGTCTAGTGGTTCTACATTTGATGCTCCTCAACCTCCGTCCCGAGGGGAGTGGTGCAAAGAGTGAGTGTGCTGGGTGAGTGAGGTCTTTCATGATGCAGGTGGCTCTTTTTCTGCATCTGGAGGTGTAAATGTCTGTGATGGTGGGGAGACTGACTCCCACAGACTTCTGTGCAGCCTTCACCACTCTCTGTAGAGCTTTTCTCTCTGCAACTGTGCAGCCTCCATGCCACACGTTGATGCTGGAGCACAGGACGCTCTCCACTGCACACCTGTAGAACGAGGTGAGGACTGGGCTTCTCAGACCGGCTCGTCTCAGCCGTCTGAGGAAGTAGAGTCTCTGATGATCACGTTTTTACTACATAATTATCACGTTTTTACTACATAAGCTCCAAAAAAATATTTTCATGGTTGAATGCAATGCCCTTCCGTATTAACCTGCCTAAATAAAGGTTGAATGAAAAGCACAGAGTGCTCCAAAGATCACTGGACTACTGACACCATGACTCTCTACTACCGGTACTTCTGTATTTCCTCTTTCAGCCCTTGGTATTTCTCAAGCTTCGCGTGCTCCTTCTTCCTGATGTTACAGTTAGTTGGGATTGTAACATCTATCACCACTGCCTTCTTGCATTGTTTGTTCATCATCCTCATGTCCACTGGTTAGCCATCACCTGTTTGTCAGTCTGGATCTGGAAGTCCCACAGTATCTTAGCCCTTCCATTCTCCACCACACTTGGTGGCATCTCCCACTTTGACAGTGAGACCTCCACTCCACACTCAACACAGATGTTCCTGTAATTATTCTAGTCACTTGGTTATGGCATTCCCTGTCTGCTTTGCCTGCCTGCATCTTACATCCAGTTATTATGTGTTGGACTGTCTCAGGGTCATCTTTGCACAGCCTGCATCTTGGGTCTTGTCTGGTGTGGTAGACCCCAGCCTCTGTTGTTCTTGTGTCGAGGGCCTGTTCTTGCGCTGACATGATTAGTGCCTCTGTGCTGTCCTTCAGTCCAGCCCTCTCTAGCCACTGGTAGGAGTTGTTGACATCAGCAGCAGTGGCTGATATCAAATGCTTCTTCAGTATTGCTCACTCTCAGACCTGGGTTACGTTGTTTCCCTGCCATCGAGAGTATACTCTGGATGGTGGCGAGCAGCCAGAGCTTTGAGGCGTTGTTTGGCACTCTCTAGAGGCTCGGGTATGGACAGGTTGGGGCTTTTTTGGGGGTGGATCTTTCTTCAGTGAATATTTTTCTCTGACAGCTGGATGATTTTGCTCCATGTTGCCTTGATCTTAGTCTTCTGCCTATTCCTCCATGGGAGACAGTACTCAATTAATAATAATAATAATAATAAATTTAATTTATAAACGCACTTTTCATTAATGAAAATTAGTTGTAGCCTTCACTGTACAGTCAAGCATTTCAAGTAGGGATGCACCGATCCACATTTCTCGCTTTCGATCCGATACTATACTTAAACCTTGGTATCGGCCGATACCGATACTTTTCCGATCCGATACTGTTCAGGTATGTGAATCTGTATAATGAAATTTTTGTACTGAGACTATTCATTTTAACATTGTGTGAGATACACCCAATGAAGACACTCTTGAGCCTTACCACAGGAAACTCACAAACTTTAACAGCACACAAGAGGCAGGTGTATACCACACACATGTCCTTACTCATGGTGCAGATGGAAAAACTAAAAAACCACTAAGCATGATGAGAAAGACAATACAGACCACTACCCTTAACCACTAAGAGAGTGGATTTTGTTGTCTTTCCCATAATGCTTAGCGGTTTTTTAGTTATCCAGCTTTAGGTGCAGCTGGAAAACTAAAATACCGCTAAGGATTATGGGAAAGACAACAAAATCCATTCCCTTAGTGGTTAAGGGGAGTGGGCTGTGTTGTCATTCCCTTTATGCTTAGCATTTTTTTAGCTTTTCCAGCTGCACCATGAGTGAGAAGGACATGTGTGTGGTATAGACCTGCCTCTTGTGTGCTGTTAAAGTTTGGGTGTTTCATGTTGTGAGGCCCAAAGTGTCTTCATTGGGTTTAACTCACACAATGTTAAGACAGCAGTCACAGAATGTGATGGAACGAAAGTGCTCTTTAAAGTTGGATCGGAAATATCGGTAGGTTGGATCCGATATCCAATACTTAAATTATGCTGGTATCGGATACCGATACTGGATCGGATCGGCCCCATCCCTAAATTCAAGGACCTCTTTTGCATTGGTGTATACCAGCTTATACCAGCTTACTGGTCTCTGTGATGGTGTCAGTAGGGATATTTAGCAATGCTGCACTGTACTTTGTCACTTAGCCTTGGAAAATGGTTCTGGGATACAACTATAGTAGCCTTTAGACACTAAGAGAACCAGACAGATGGTGATTTAATTTCCTGTGTACATCTACAGCTCGGTCAGTGGACTGGACTGTGTGCATGTTAGTTCTTACTGCCATCCTCTGCTTCTCCCCTCCACTGAGAACATCCATCCAGTCTTGGACCGAGTCCCAGCTGCCCTCCCTGTCCAGGATGTGACCCAGCTGAACGTTGTCCAGGTACTCCTTCAACACCTGGACCACCAGAAAACATGGAGCTGATCAGACCCGTGCAGAAGTGATGTGAAAGGAGATGTAGGGGAGTGTTTAGACCCACCTGATCAGATATGCCCTTCCTCCTCTGTTCTTCTATGGTGTCAGGGTAGATGACCTGGTCCCTCAAAGAGCCCAACGTCATGTAAGGTCTCTACAAGCACAACAGCGTCAGAACCCCTTCAGATAAACTTCATTCATCTGGTTTTATTGAGGAGCGGTTTTTAGTTTTAGTTGACCTTAGTCAACCAATGATACAAGTTCTGAACTAATTAATGTTTCAAAAACTTAATACACAACTCTCAATTACTACCCCACACATCGTAGCTAGGTAAATCTTACTACACTGTAGCCATGTTTTGTAAGACACTTTAAATTAGACAGACTCCAAAGTTCCTCAGTTGTAGACATATTTTAAGACCTGATTTTAAGAACTAAAACCTGCAGTGACCCTAGCCTTACTTTTTTTTGGGTTCATTTATTTCATCCACCCCACGGCATGCCCTCCCTGAAGAACTCTGGCGCCCCCTAGGGGAGGCACGCACCACACTTTTAAAAGCCCAAGTATAAAGTATGCATATACTGTAGTAGATGAGTGTCCAGTAATATCAATGTGTTTCTTTTACATTCTTATTGTTTTTTTTTCAGAATGATGAGCAGATGTCAGTTCACTTTTCAAACAGCTAAACTAAATTTGAGCTAAACTTGTCTGAAGCTGAGCCATGTTGGTTCTGAAGGTTCCTTACCTGTGGAACATAGAAGAGCTTTCCTCTTTCTGGTTTCGTCAGGGATCCACCGAATAACGGCCACAGCTGGGACAAGAAAGCAAACAAAACTCAACACAGATGAACTCGTTCATCACGGAGTATATTCTGGACAGTTCCAGAGTCTGAGCTTTATTCTGAGAAAAATATATAAAAGGACCACCACATCCTTAATTCAGAACAAGTTCATTCATGTACATTTCCACATTGAAAGCTAAAAATACAATTTTTACAACTTTTTCCAGGTAGACTTTTTATTTTAGTCCTTTAAATACATCCTGCAGTCTGCAGTGAGTTTAGTCCTTTTCTTTGCATTTCAGGAAACTGAGCTGAACCATTCGATCACTCCATCCATCTCACTTACACTCTGAGGCACCTTATATTACAGAAACTGGACTGTATTCTTCTACATTTCACTCTAAAAGTCCTCTTCAAGTATAATTACACTGAGAGCTGCAGATTTTAATACTCAGGAAGCTTCAGTCATTTAAAATGAGTTAAAGTTTGTTCGGTCCGTCCGTCCAGTTCTGGAGTCAGGTTTCGAGGGCAGCAGCTTGAGCAGGGAGTCCAGACATCTCTCTCCACAGCCACCTCTTCCAGCTCTTCTGGGAGGACTCCCGTTCCCAGACCAGGTGTCCTGGGTCTTCCTGGGGTGACCAACATGAGACCCCAGTGGGGTCTCATGTGCCCTCAGTTAAATGTTGGTCAGACGGTAGAAAGGTAAAATGTTTGGGTTCATGTGTATGCAGTTTCATAGATCTGGGTTTGTTTCAGGGTACGATTAGCCTGGTTAAAACCAGACCCTTGTCCTTCACTTCGCTTCGGACTAGGGTCTGGGACTTCTCCCATAGACAACGATTTCTCCGGTAGATTTTTGACCGGACCAATCAGAGAACAGAAGGCGGAGTTTTGAACGACGTCGACTGACGTCGTCAGTTAAAATGGCTGCCGCCACGAAGGAATTTTCAAGAAAACAAGGTAAAAAACTATTATTTCTTTGCTGAGAAAAAATATATTTCTTAGCTGACGTTATATCAGAAGTGTTCCTGAGCTTAACAGTTCCTAAATCAATTCACAAAATGGTCAAATCTGCTGGATTTAAATTGTTTCGGTTTGACATTTTCCAAACAGCCTCGGGTGCGCTACGAAAATAAATTATAAAAAATCGAATTTTATCTCAAATGTTTCATCCAGGCCAACAGTCAGTAAATTAGAGCCATATAATTACACACTGGTAGCAGAAAAAATATCCACCGAGTGGTTTCTGAGCTGTTTATCTGAACACTGGACTGGACAGGCTAACGTGACGTATGTTGCGCGGAGCTGCAACATACGTCACGGCCAAATGTTAACGATTGGGTAACCTCAGCAGAGGCCACGCCTCCAGCAAGAATCGGTTCTCAGTCCAGACCCTAGTACGAAGCGAAGTGAAGGACAAGGGTCTGGTTTTAACCAGGCTAGTGTACGATATGTTCCAGTAGAAGATCCACGTCTTTATACGTGATGCTCAGGTTCTGTCTGAGGCTACTGAAGACTTTTCAGTACATCAGGATTAAAGTTAGGATAAAACACCAAGTTTTCCAGACATTCTTTGTAAAGTAATGTCAAATAGTGATGCTCTTTTCTGTTTTCTGAAATGCTCTGAGCTCTGCAGCAGTCTGCTGAAAGAAACCTGAAATATCCAATGAGATATATCTGCTTCTTCTCTCAGTCTAAATGTACCCAAAGACACAAACTGGACAACTGTGGACATTCTTTTATCTTTAGCAGAGGCAGGAGGTGACCCCAGCACTCAAAGCTTAAAATAAAACTATAGTTACATTATAAAACTAAAACCTATAACAAACTGTTGGTATTTGTTGATATTTTTACATGATGGGACACCTGTGGACTTGAAGGTGTGCACCTGAAGTAGAGGAGTCAGCGCTCCTACACCCAACCTGTGAGCAGGTAGGTCTTACCTCTCCAAGCACTCTGAACAACGAGCTCTTTCCACATCCGTTGGGGCCACACACCAGAACATTGCTGCCGGACCTCACCTGGAACATGCAGAGAGGAGACGACCTGTTAGAACTTCTTACTGACTCACCTGAAGCCAGATGTGGAAAACTACGACTAACTGAAGAGTTTTCAGAGTTTCAGACTTTTCATCTTCTTATGAGAAGTGACGGCTGCAGTCACTGTGTGAGCTCATAATTTCATGCTCAGGACGTGTTGGGGGTGATTCTCAGTTACTACCACATCAAATCTTTAGCTCAAAATGAGTAAAACTGACTTAATGCAACATTTCTGTTTTGGATCATTTTCATTAACTGTGGTGGTCACCTTGAACTGGGTTGACTCCAAAAAAGTTAATCAGTTCTTGATGCACATCCAACAATTACTTTCTGAAAGTTTCATAAAAATCTGTCAGTGATTCATGAAATATTTTACTAAAAACACGTTACTGCCTGCCTCCACCTCTTGGAAGTGGAAGATTCAAAATGTGAGGCAGAAAACTGACAGCAGAGTTTAAAAAATCACATTGAATAAACGCGATGAGATTCTAAAGGTTGGAGTTGGTTTAAGATGAAAGGAATCAATTTTGGTTTGGCCCAGCCCAGACTAGACTAAGCTCACAGATACTGTACTGAGCTTGGTGTGGTAGTAGCTGAGAGTCATTTACAGCAGAGGCCCCGACCCTGGTCCTTGTGGTCCACTGTCCTGCAGGCTAGATTTTTCCCTGCTTCAACACACCTGTCTGAAATGAATGACTGGTGTCTGCTAAACACAATGACATTCTGAGAAAATAATTGAAAGATTTGAATCAGGTGTGTTGAAGCAGGGGACCAGGTAAACCATGCAGGACAGTGGACCACCAGGACCAGGGAACTCTGACGTAAATAACAATCTAAAAATAATATTAGTATAAATTTTGTGTATACTGTATATATATAATAGTTACTGATGTAAGTACCTAATAGGGTCTAGATGCCACCCCCAAGTGGATCCCACTCAGAAAGCAGTGGTGGGATGCAACTACGGTAAGTACAAATACTTTGTTACTGTACTTAAGTACATTTTTCATGTATCTGTACTTTACTTAAGTAGAATTAAATATGGGTACTTTTACTTTTACTCCACTAAATTTTACATGAAGTATCTGTACTTTCTACTACACTACATTTTTATAATGTGTTGTGTTACAAGTTACATTCATGTTGCAGTTTTTTATTTGTAATTAGTTTGAAAGTAACAAATGTCAAGAGAGGGGAGTTGGTCCACTGAATCACTGCAAAGTGGACAGGTAACTTTAGACCTGCCTTCAAGAAGAGCTGGACCAATGACATATATTCTAGTATAAACGTCATTGAGCTGGGAGCACCCACAGCACCACTAACACACACAAAATGGATTCCACCACAGAGATTCATCCAGAAGATACACAACACCCATGACCTTATTGAAAGACTATTGAAAGACTTTGAAAGACTATTGAAATATTATTGAAAGACTGTTCAGTACAACAGGACAGATTCTCTCTCACAAAAGAGCCAGACTGGACTCAAAAGAACTTTGAAAAACAACTTATTCTGAACTTGAACAAGAAATTCTTGCTGCAGTATTAAAATGTGTCAGTTCATGGGATGTTAGGAGACATCAAATGGCTCGGCACGAAAGTCCAAGTTTTGAAAAAGGTATCAGGAAGTTAAAATCTTGTTCACAATTGACCCATTACAAGGTTGACTAGACAGTATTTTAACTAGAGTTGATGACAAACTGGAGTTGAAATGATCAGAGCCTGTTCCTTTGTTAGGTCTAATGCTCCTTGTTTCAGGCAGACAACTTTTACTTAAACATGTTTACTGCAGTTGAAATGGCACATTGGTTTTGTTTTGTGATAAATAAAAACTTTCAAAGATATACCTGTAATCATTCCTCTTTCTTATTTTGCTTAATGGCATTTAACTCTGTAGGTCATCCCTGAAATTCTGCTGCACAGAATCACAAGTCCAAGTGTGAACTGTGTCACAGAGTAAACACAATAAAAACATGTATTATCTGCATCATTGTTCATTAAAATGACTCAACACTATTAATGTATTACAGAAAATATACATGCAGTATGCACACTAAATGGTATTGTAGACCACTGTATTAAGCAATACATTCAGCAAGTACTTTTACTTTAATACTTTAAGTATTTTTAAAAGCAAGTACTTATTTACTTTTACTCAAGTAAAACATTAACATGGTACTTTTACTAGAGTACATTTTTGACTGTTTATTTGTACTTTTACTTACGTACGGTGTTTGAGTACTTTCTCCGCCACTGTCAGAAAGTGGTGTCAGTTAGACTCAAATTTTGGCTAAAAACAAACCAGTCATGTAACTCAAGAGTTATAAAGCATAATGTCTGCTGTGTATTGTTTTATGAATTGTTTGGTAAGTTGTATTTGATAAATATGTGCACTTATCTAAGGAATTCTGTCTTTACCTGCTTCTGGACAACAAAGGGAAATGTAGTGGTTGAGCTAACTCTGGTACATTTATATTCATGTGTAATATGATGTTAATTATTGTGCATTGTTCTTATTTGATAAAACATTATACTACATATAAAAACACAGTAGACTATATACAAACCGGATTCCCAAAAAGTTGGGACACTAAACAAATTGTGAATAAAAACTGAATGCAATGATGTGGAGGTGCCAACATCTAATATTTTATTCAGAATAGAACACAAATCACAGATCAAAAGTTTAAACTGAGAGAATGTATCATTTTAAGGGAAAAATATGTTGTTTCAAAATTTCATGGCGTCAACAAATCCCAAAAAAGTTGGGACAAGTCCATTTTTACCACTGTGTGGCATCCCCCCTTCTTCTTACAACACTCAACAGACGTCTGGGGACAGAGGAGACCAGTTTCTCAAGTTTAGAAATAGGAATGCTCTCCCATTCATGTCTAATACAGGCCTCTAACTGTTCAATCGTCTTGGGCCTTCTTTGTTGCACCTTCCTCTTTATGATGCACCAAATGTTCTCTATAGGTGAAAGATCTGGACTGCAGGCTGGACATTTCAGTACCGGATCCTTCTCCTACGTAGCCATGATGTTGTGATTGCTGCAGAATGTGGTCTGGCATTATCTTGTTGAAAAATGCAGGGTCTTCCCTGAAAGAGATGACGTCTAGATGGAGCATATGTTGTTCTAGAACCTGAACATAGTTCTCTGCATTAATGGTGCCTTTCCAGACATGCAAGCTGCCCATGCCACAAGCGCTCATGCAACCCCATACCATCAGTGATGCAGGCTTCTGAACGGAGCGTTGATAACAACTTGGGCTATCCTTGTCCTCTCTGGTCCGGATGACATGGCGTCCCAGTGTTCCATAAAGAACTTCAAATCGTGACTCATCTGACCACAGAACAGTCTTCCATTTTGCCACACTCCATTTTAAATGACCCCTGGCCCAGTGCAAACGTCTGAGCTTGTGGAGCTTGCTTAGAAATGGCTTCCTCTTTGCACTGTAGAGTTTCAGCTGGCAACGGCGGATGGCACGGTGGATTGTGTTCACTGACAATGCTTTCTGGAAGTATTCCTGAGCCCATTCTGTTATTTCCTTGACAGTGGCATTCCTGTTTGAGGTGCAGTGACGTTTAAGGGCCCGGAGATCACGAGCATCCAGTAGAGTTTTACGGCCTTGACCCTTACGCACAGCGATTGTTCCAGATTCTCTGAATCTTTTGATGATGTTATGCACGGTTGATGATGATAACTTAAAAGTCTTTGCTATTTTACGCTGGGTAACACCATTCTGGTATTGCTGCACTATCTTTCTGTGCAACAATGGTGGAATTGGTGATCCTCTTACCATCTTGGCTTCTGAGAGACACTGACACTCTGAGAAGCTCTTTTTATACCCAATCATGTTGTCAATTGACCTAATTAGTGTTAATTGGTCTTCCAGCTGTTCGTTATATGCTCAATTTCCTTTTTCCAGCCACTTATTGCTACTTGTCCCAACTTTTTTGGGATTTGTTGACACTGTGAAATTTTGAATCAACATATTTTTCCTTTGAAATGTTACATTTACTCAGATTAAACTTTTAATCTGTCATCTATGTTCTATTATGAATAAAATATTGACATTTGCCATTTCCACATCTTTGCATTCAGTTTTTATTCACAATTTGTTTAGTGCCCCAACTGTTTTGGAATCTGGTTTATACATTCATTCAAGAAATGTCTGTTCTGAAATAATTCCACCTAGATTTATATAAATAGGTCCACGCAGGAGGAAACCCTGGTTGGACCCTGATAAAGCTGAACATCCTGCCTTACTTTTTAAGTTTATACAATCTGATGTGCCAAGTGGAAATCTCACTTCAACACTTTTAAGGAAGTTTCTCACATTTCATTAAACCCTAGATGCTTGAACAGAAGGCAAATCAACTTTATTTTTTGTTTCTTGAAAATATACTACCTCTTATTGAGAGAAAAAAAAGGAATGTCAAGACTCTGACAATCTCCACCAACAGACTGTGTTAAATTAAATCAACAATTTTAGAGATCACTATAAAATAAATGTTACCATTTTATTTTCAAACACTGGGTAACAAAATTACGGTTTAATGAATTTTCATGGTCAAAATTTGTAAAACTGTAAAATGGTACCTCAAATGATAGGTCTTGGATGAGAACGTCTCCATTGGGTGTTGCTAGTGGAGTATGATCAAATCTGGTAAATTAAAACAGCTGAAAGTTCATTTCAAAGAAAAGTTTCACAGATTAGACAAAATATAAATGGAAATAAGTCAATTCATATTTCATTTAGAACAAAAACTCACTTGATGATGTTGTCTCTGTTGATAATTTGACCACTTCCAGGAACCAATTTTTTTTTCTCTGAAGCATCTGTTTCTAAGATGAATAAATACACCAACATGAGTGGGATGAACCAACATGAGTGTGATAATCAACATTAATGGGATGTACCAACATGAGTGGAATGAACAAAAATGAGTGGAATGTACCAACCGAGTGGAATGTACCAACCGAGTGGAATGTACCAACATGAGTGGAATATACCAACATGATTGGGATGAACCAACATGAGTGGGATGAACCAACATGAGTGGAATGAACCAACATGAATGGGATACACCAACATGAGTGTGATATGCCAACATGAGTGTGACATACCAACATGAGTGGGACATACCAACATGAGTGGGACATACCAACATGAGTGGGATGAATGATCATGATTGGAATGTACCAACCTGAGTGTGATGTACCAACATGAGTGAAATATATCAACTTCAGTGTGATATACCATGTGTGATATACCAACATGAGTGGAATGTACCAATATGAGTGGGATGTACCAACATGAGTGGGATGTACCAATATGAACGGGATACACCAATATGAGTGGAATATGCCAACATGAATGGAATGAACCAACATGAGTGGAATGAACCAACATGAGTGGAATGAACCAACATGAATGGAATGAACCAACATGAGTGGAATGAACCAACATGAATGGAATGAACCAACATGAGTGGAATGAACCAACATGAATGGGATACACCAAAATGAGTGGAATGTACCAACACGAGTGTGATATACCAACGTGAGTGGGATGAATCAACATGAGTGGATTGTACCAACCTGAGTGTGACTTACCAACATGAGTGGAATATACCAACTTGAGTGTGATATACCAACATGAGCAGAATGTACCAACATGAGTGGGATGTACCAAGATGAATGGGATACACCAACATGAGTGGAATATACCAACATAAGTGGAATGAACCAACATGAGTTGAATGAACCAACATGAAAGGGATACACCAACATGAGTGGAATATGCCAACATGAATGGGATACACCAACATGAGTGGAATGAACCAACATGAATGGGATACACCAACATGAGTGGAATGTACCAACACGAGTGTGATATACCAACATGAGTGGGATGAATCAACATGAGTGGATTGTACCAACCTGAGTGTGACTTACCAACATGAGTGGAATATACCAATTTCAGTGTGATATACCAACATGAGCGGAATGTACCAACATGAGTGGGATGTACCAACATGAGTGGGATGTACCAAGATGAGTGGGATACACCAACATGAGTGGAATATACCAACATAAGTGGAATGAACCAACATGAGTTGAATGAACCATCATGAAAGAGATAAACCAAAATGTGTGATATACCAACATGAGTGGGATGTATCAAGATGAGTGGAATACCCCAACATCAGTGGAATACACCAACATCAGTGGAATATACCAACATGAGTGTAATATACCAATATGAGTCGAATAAACCATGAGTCGAACACACCAACATGAATCAAATACACCAACATGAGTGGAATATACCAACATGAGTAGAATATACCAACATGAGTGGAAAATACTAACATGAGTGGGATACACCAACATGAATGGGATACACCAACATGAGTGGGATACACCAACATGAATGGGATACACCAACATGAGTGGGATACACCAACACGAGTGGGATACACCAACATGAGTGGGATACACCAACACGAGTGGGATACACCAACACGAGTGGGATACACAAACATGAGTGGGATGTACTAAGATGAGAGGAATACCCCAACAAGAGTGGGATGCACCAAGATGAGAGGAATATACCAACATGAGTGGGATACACCAACATAATAATAATAATAATAATTTGTCACATTTGTCATCTGTGTATGTTTCCCATACTTGACAGATGAAATTGGTCTTCTGCCTTTAACCCAACCACCACCAGGTGGTGCAGCGAGCAGCGTAGTCGCGCTCGGGGAGCTGGAGAATTAGATGTGCACTCATAGACACCCCAAGGTGTGTAGTGGCCGGGGCCGGGGCGCGAACCCGCGTCCTTCGGGTCCCAAGTCAAAAGCCCTACCACTACACCATCTTGGCTAACATGAATGGGATACACCAACATGAGTGGGATACACCAACACGAGTGGGATACACCACGAGTGGGATACACCAACATGAGTGGGATACACCAACATGAGTGGGATACACCACGAGTGGGATACACCAACATGAGTGGTGTAGTGGACCTACCCAGGGTCAAACTAAGGTTTTTGAACTGTCCAGTGATGACCTTTACTGACCTCTCAGTAAAGCAAGACATTTACCACAAAATCATTCCATTAGTTGTAATCTGAGAATATAGTCATCAAAAGAGACTATTTCTATCTTTGATTTTATTCTAATGTGATCAAAAGAATAACTTTTGTCATTTTCATGATATATGTTATATGCTGTTATTCTTTAAATGTGAAACATCAATGTGTCATTTCTGCAAGTGAAAAGGTGTCAAAGTTCAGCTAACATGTCAAACTGTGCTTTTCAGATTTGTTTTAGAAGTGGTAAGACGCTAATCCAAGTGTTTCTCCTCTTGGAGTCTATGAGTCTGTCTTTTCCTAAACATTTCTCTCTGCTGCTAGTTGTGGCCTTGTACTCTGATAACACAAGTGAACGGCTCAACTGGTCCTGTCGGACCAATGGGGAAGAAACAAGTCGCTCTCCTCTCAGAGCTGGTACTAAGTTCTAAGCTGTTGCTGAAACGCTTCAGAGTTTCTGGGAGCTTCAAAGACATGAAGACGTCCCAAAGAGCTGGATGAATGCCTGTCACCCGCCAAGGACGGTCATTCAGCTAAGGATTGTATAACATGCTGTTATGAATCCACTTCGAATGAGCGTAAGCTCAAACTTTGTTATTCCTTCCTGGAATAAATTATCTTGAGCAAAAAAGCCACGACTGCCACGGCTTCTGCCGACGAAAGCGAGTATCACCGACACCGACAAGGTAAACACATGTGGAATCCAGCTTGGACTTGCGGGACCGACGACTCGTCAGTCCAAAGCTGATCACAGCTCTTTACCAGAACCGAGGCGGACGTCTTAAGGTAAAGGAGCCGCTGTTTGCTTGCTGGAGGTGTGATGATATCTTAGCTGGACGCGTATGGAAGAGTGTCATCTGGTTTCATAAGTGCAAGATAAACTTCCTCTCTCAACCTCTCAATTCTCCTTAAATCTTTCCTCCTCTCCTTTCCCTAAATTCTAAGCTGGAAACTATTTTAAGCTAAAGAGCCCACAGACTAAATATGTTAACATCCAGTATTGAAGTCTGTTGTGTTGAATTTAAGTGTGCTGACGTATTAAATTGAAAGAAAGTGAAATCATATCAATCAAGTGTAATGGTGTTAATTTAGTGATTTATTTTAAATAAATGGTAGTGTCGCCTGGCATACCAACTAAGTTAACGTGTCCATTGTCACTCTATAGCTCTGTTTATTTATCCATCATAAAGATCACAGAAATATTGGGTAAACTGAAAAAGAAAAGAATCCGTGAAATTACTATTCAATCTGAATAATAATAATAATAATAATAATAATAATAATAATAATAATAATAATAATAATAATAATAATAATAATAATACATTTTATTTGTAGGCGCCTTTCTTGGCACTCAAGGTCACCTTACATTGTCAATCATAAAAAATAAAATAAAAATAAACCAGACACATTAAAAACATAGAAAAAACAAGTAAAATGAATTTAAAAAAAAAAAAAATGAAATGATAAAGAGGTCAGCTTAATACTGACCCCTGTTAAAATCCTTTAGTTACATCTGGGTGACACTATATGTGTTTAAGGACACAATATACTATCTCCCTCATGTTTCTTACAGTGGGATACACCAACATGAGTGGGATACACCAACATGAGTGGGATACACCAACATGAGTGGGATACACCAACACGAGTGGGATACACCAACACGAGTGGGATACACCACGAGTGGGATCCGCCAACACGAGTGGGATACACCAACACGAGTGGGACACACCAACACGAGTGGGACACACCAACACGAGTGGGATACACCAACACGAGTGGGATACACCAACACGAGTGGGATACACTACGAGTGGGATGTACCAACAAGAATGGGATACACCAAAATAAGTGGGATACACCAACATGAGTGGGATACACCAACATGAGTGGGATACACCAACATACATCAACATGAGTGGGATACACCAAAATGAATGGGATACACCAACATGAGTGGGATACACCAACATGAGTGGGCTACACCAACAAGAGTGGGATACACCAACACGAGTGGGATACACCAACACGAGTGGGATACACCAACATGAGTGGGATACACCAACATGAGTGGGCTACACCAACAAGAGTGGGATACACCAACACGAGTGGGATACACTACGAGTGGGATGTACCAACAAGAATGGGATACACCAAAATAAGTGGGATACACCAACATGAGTGGGATACACCAACATGAGTGGGATACACCAACATACATCAACATGAGTGGGATACACCCAAATGAATGGGATACACCAACATGAGTGGGATACACCAACAAGAGTGGGATACACCAATATGTGTGGGATGTACCAACATGAGTCAGATGTACAAACATGGATCGGATATACTAGCATGGATGGCATGTACCAACATAGGTGAGATGGACCAACATATGCTTCACAGCTTCATCCTTTCTGAAGCGGTTTTCTGTGTTTTTGTGTGTGTGTTTTTTGCATACCCTTCTCCTGTTGGGAAACCATGGTTCTCTCATATCTGCCAGCATTCAGCTCCTTCAGAACCATCATCAGTTCAGTAATCCGGGCAGTGAATCTGAAAGATACACAAATCTGAATTCATCCTCTGAGATCCTACAGGAGTTACTCACACCTCACCTCTATTGTATTGACAGAAATAGGAACCATTATCCATTATACATATTTACTGTCAGCTTATTGGAAAATGAGCGGTGTCACACTGTGGGTGTTAATAAGAAAATAGCAGTGTTGTGCTGAAAATCTGTGTTGCAGTTTGCTCATTACAGATGTATACCTGAGTACATACAAACCAACCACCCAACCACAGCTAAAGTAAACTAAAGCAACTTGATAAAAGGAAACGTGATGAGTGCGAGATCTACGTCAGGCCACCTATGGTGTCGTTTGTCAGATCTGCATGGATTAAAGCAAAAAAAATAAAAATAATAATAATAATAATCTTTTGACTGAATTTTTTTCTACATCTAAAGGTTTGAACAACATTTCTGTGGTTTACTTTTGGAGGGGTTGTTAGATGCATTTTCAAAAATTATAGCACAAAGTCCTTTGCAGTGTATCAATTAACTTACCGTAAAATTAACAGCAAGTTAACTGACAGTAACTTGTAAGTTCAGTAACTGACTGAACATTGTTGGATTTCTCCATGGATTATTGAGCATGAACTTTGTTGAACTTAAAATTAAGTTTTTTTTAATCTGCCAGACTGACAGATTGTTCCCCTGAAATGATTATTTCATTCAAAGGAATTATATTTAGAGGATTTCAGCTAATTTAGTCATACTATTTATTTCATAATGATCATTTCACAGTACAGTTACCTCTCAGTATGATTCTATATAATCAAGTTTAGCTTATCCAAACAGCCCAAGCACCTTGTTCTTGTTAAAACATTATAAATAACTGAATTGAATAGATATTTCTGATAAACTACAAACACCTGAATTGATAAAGCTCCTCGGATGGGAAGCGAAACGTTTTCTGTTACAAATAAAGTCCAGTTGTTTCTGTATTGAACGCCTTTTTTGATCCTATCATGTCCTGGACAACTGAGAATCTTCACCAGCATACAAACACCTGCTGAAACTAACTCTCACTGAGACATCTTTGTGAGTTTAGGGTCAACTTAAAGTTAGAGACTCACATCTCTGCTATAATCCAGGGCATAAATATTTGTCTTTTAGCGTTGATATTTATTTAGAAAAACAAAAGCAGCAGAAACAGCCTCTTTTGCTCCACTCTGTTAAGAGCTCACTACAATATTTTAAAGACTTTGACAAATATGTTCAGATTAGACATTCTGTATATAATAAGAACAAGTCACACACTAAATTATTTTCACTCAATGGACAGATATTTTTCGTAATTAAAGACAACAAATCCTTTTATATCTAAAAGTGATTCTGCTTAGACTGAACAAATGCCTATCTTCTTTTTAGACACAAGTTTACTCTGCAGGGAAAAAAGACCCAAATCTGATTTAAGGACACTCAACGTGAAACATCTTCTAACTAGGGATGCACAATATTATCGGCATGGTATCGGCCGATATTAGCATTAAAACTAAATATCAGACATTGGCCATTCCATCAAAATAACTTACCGATATATAATATCCAAGTATATTCAAATATAAATAATCCAAGTTGAAGTGTTACATCATTTTCCGCCCCCTTTTTGGTGTCTGCATTTGGTAGTAGGACAAATTGACAAAGACCATGCAGATTAATGTATTATTTTAATTCCAAAGCAGAGAAAGATCTGTAGTCTCTGTAAATAGGTCTAGGAAAAAGAATACCAGGGGGTGAGGAATGAGATAAACCAGAGAAATATTATGCTTTCTGACTATTTTATCAAATTTAAGTGTATTCATTAAAACTGACCATATACTTAGTGTCAGGCTGACTTTTTAGTGAGGCAGCTTTTGCTTTGAAAGCACTGACTATGTGGGAGAGGCAAGGGCCCTGCTCTTTCTCACATATAACTTTGTTTTTATTGGCAAAAGTTGCAACAGTCTAGTCAAAGTAACAAATGTTATCCCTCACCCGTGCCTTGCACCGACTCACACAAAAACATGTTTGTATTAAGATGAGAGTGAAGTCATTATAGACACGCACACACACGCACGCATGCATACACATTCACACACCTCAAAGGTATAAAATAGGAGGCGCTCGGATGGACATCTGAAGTCTACCGTGGGTCTGATCAACGCCCGGTGTTGCATTGAAGAAAATATCTCCCACTGAACGAAGTGGCTTCCTCGTTTGTATCAACGGTGAGAGATTCTGATCTTTTTATTTCAATGCCTTTTTCTGAGTGTGTGTGAAAGCTTGAGGCTTTGCTGTTGTTCGTGGCGGGGTTTAAAATTGATCTTAACCCTAGCAAATAACAGTATGTGTTGTTTTGAGCATTTTTATGCTTTGCAGAGTTTCATTGTATCTGTGGCAACTTTTTATTAAAGCATACTGAAGTACACAGTTCTGAGAGTGTGTTTTCATTGTACCGACCTTTTTCCCGAGTCCTGCACATGTAAAATAAAATATCATAAGACAAGGGGGGATTGTCATTGATTATTAATTTTGTACATTTTAAACCCAGTCTTCAGTGGTAGGTTGATCTGGATTAACCAACTTCTCGTTAGAAAGAAGTTTTCTTGTATTTATTTCAGGTTTTCATACTGATAACCTTCAAGAAGAAGAGACTTTATACGAGTCTGATTGCAGTGAGCTCTAATAACTCTACCAGTCCACAAGTTCTGTCCATGTTGTCTCCATCACTAGATCCTGTTTTAACAAGATCTTTAAAACGATTTTATTACCAAGTCCAGACATGGGTAATGGTATGAATATTTGTAGAAACCCTGAATGACCTTGAACCAGCAGTTCTGTTAAATCTAGTCTATCGTGCAGGTATCTTCTACATGTCATCACCCCACTGTCTTTCTGTAGAACCTCACAGCTCTCAGTGCCCCCTGTGGAAACATGAATACTGTATCAGGATCCGCTCATTCTCAATCAGTTCATCTGGACAATTTCTTTTTAGTAGAAACGTTTCACCCTCACTCCAGAGGGCTTCGTCAGTCAGAGCAGTCCAAAGCAAACTGAAGCTACCCCACCAAGTAAACAACTTAAGTGGACCAACCAGTTTGCTGTAGCCAAGATGGTTTCTGGGGGCTTGTCCCTCGTCGACTCCTCCCAGGCAGGCAGACATGTCCTGTATGACATGTATCAGGATGTTAAACCTTCTGAAACTCATTTATTAAATCTGTCACCTGTTTCGTTTGGTGAAAAGTCAGAGTCAGGGCTGCATATTCAGAGTTTTTATTACATTTCTCTAGGACTGCAAAAGATGATTGAAAATGAGACCCTGCTGTATTTTGTTCTGTTGGCAGATCTGTTATTGGGATCCCTTCATGCTTGTCCCTTTGACTTCTTTGAAGAAGAGAAACACACAGTTAGTCTCACCTGAGCACCAGATCCAGATTATTACAGGTTTATGTAATTTCCTCTGTTTGATTTTGCCTTAAGCCTCCCTGGTAAGGTCTATTCAGGGGTTCTGGAGAGGAGGGTCCGTCGGATAGTCGAACCTCGGATTCAAGAGGAGCAGTGTGGTTTTCGTGCTGGTCGTGGAACACTGGACCAGCTCTACACCCTCAACAGGGTCCTGGAGGGTGCGTGGGAGTTTGCCCAACCAGTTTACATGTGCTTTGTGGACTTGGAAAAGGCATTCGACCGCGTCCCTCGGGGGGTTCTGTGGGGGGTACTCCGGGAGTATGGGGTACCAGGCCCATTGATATGGGCTGTTAGGTCCCTGTACGACCGGTGTCAGAGCTTGGTCCGCATTGCCGGCAGTAAGTCAGGCTCGTTTCCAGTGAGAGTTGGACTCCGCCAAGGTTGCCCTTTGTCACCGATTCTGTTCATAACTTTTATGGACAGAATTTCTAGGCGCAGCCAAGGTGTTGAGAGGATCCGTTTTGGTGGCCTTAGAATCGCTTCTCTGTTTTTTGCAGATGATGTGGTCCTATTGGCTTCATCAGATCGTGATCTACAGCTTTCGCTGGAGCGGTTTGCAGCCGAGTGTGATGCGGCCGGGATGAGGATCAGTTCCTCCAAATCCGAGGCCATGGTCTTGAGCCGGAAAAGGGTAGCATGCCCTCTCCGGGTCGGGGAGGAGGTCCTGCCCCAAGTGGAGGAGTTTAAGTATCTCGGGTCTTGTTCACGAATGAGGGAAAACTGGAGCGTGAGATCGATAGGCGGATAGGTGCAGCATCCGCAGTGAAGCGGGCGCTGTACCGGTCTGTCGTGGTGAAGAGAGAGCTGAGTCAAAAGGCAAAGCTCTCAATTTACCGATCGATCTACGTTCCCACCCTCATCTATGGTCATGAGCTTTGGGTTATGACCGAAAGAACGAGATCTCGGATACAAGCGGCTGAAATGAGTTTTCTCCGCAGGGTGGCTGGACTCTCCCTTAGAGATAGGGTGAGAAGCTCAGTCATCCGGGAGGGACTCGGAGTAGAGCCGCTGCTTCTCCACATCGAGAGGAGCCAGTTGAGGTGGCTCGGGCATCTGGTTAGGATGCCTCCTGGACGCCTCCCTGGTGAGGTGTTCCGGGCATGTCCCACCGGGAGGAGACCCAGAGGAAGACCCAGGATACGCTGGAGGGACTATGTTTCTCGGCTGGCCTGGGAACGCCTTGGGATTCCCCCAGAGGAGCTGCTCCAAGTGGCTGGGGAGAGGGAAGTCTGGGCCTCCCTACTTAGGCTGCTACCCCCGTGACCCGACCCCGGATAAGCAGAAGAAAATGGATGGATGGATGATTTTGTATTTAATCCCATTTTTGTTTTTTGTTTTTTAACTTGACACAAAAGTATCTTCAAATTAATTTGTCCCAATCTAGAAACTGGTTCTGGTGTTGTAATGAACAAACTTTGAAAGTTGTTCAGCAGAACATTCATCCTCTGCTCCCAGTTTCCATCAAACTTGTTTCAAATCTCCACAGGTGGAGTGGACTATGATGTTTCTGAGTTTAGTTTCTGTTAACTCTGCAGTTGGATTAATGATGTTCTTACTCTTTAAAGATGCTAATTGTCCTGACAGTGTCAGGTGTTAAACCAGCCCCATAAAAAAAGGTTGTGCCCACTTTTGTAGACAAATGAGAAGAACACCCATCCACCAGCTGCAGCAGTTTGATGATGGTGTCTCAACAGTCCAGAAGTTCAATGAACAATGTTTAAAGGTGTCACTTTTTTTGGTGAGTGATTTTAGATGAAACAAACAGGGTCAACAAAATCCAGATTTTATTTAACACTTCTATAGATTCAAAGATTAGATATTTTATTCGATTTTTAGGTTTTATTTCATAAAATGCAATAAGATAGCTGAAGTGTTTGACATTTAAATTCAGGAGGACCG
>JBBPBX010062577.1:9991-20783 GCA_038048925.1 Garcialebias charrua
AAGCCCTTTTGAAATAGGATTATATACTGTATACGAAACATTAACTTAAAAATGTTTGGTTGAAAAAAAAAAAACATTACAGAAATACTCTGACAGCTATAACACATAAAACATGTAACTGTAGGAAATAAAGGCAAATTTGATGTTGCTGGATAACAGATGAGGTTAACACAACCTGATTTTACAGAACTTCACCATTCCTCTTGTTGCAAAAGATAAATAAAGTTTTGTAAAAATATTATATATTTTTTGTGTGCAACACCTTGATTTATCCCATTAAAAACCTGAGCACAGGCTCTTCTTACAGTAATGTTCAGACTTTTGAAAAAATGTGTTTTCTAGGCATTGTGCAACTCTATGAGTTTGAAGGAAAACATTTTAATTAAGACCAGACTAATAAGCTAATGAAAGTGAGTCCAATTGAGGACTAAACCAAAGCTGGGTGCTGTCATTTAAAAAAAAATGTCTAAAAGCAAATGTACGTCATGCAAATGTAATGCATCACAGCAAATTTTGCATTGCACTTTTTGACAAAAAAGTAAGTAATTTTTGCTGGAAGTGCCTAGACTCGACTAAAAATGCTAAAGCTAGTATAGCTGCTGCTATTTTCACAAGGACATGATTACATAATTTAATGTCAATAGTAATACAAAATTGACAACATTTTATAAAACGGCACATCATAAATCATTGTGAAGTTTTTGAGATTGGAGGCGTTTAAGGCAGCAGTAAACTGATATTAACAGAGCTGGGGCCTCATGTACAAAGACTTGCATGGACTTCTTACTGAAAAGTGATGTACGGTCAAATCCAGAAAACGGCGTACGCACAAAAAAAATCCAGATGTATCAAACTGTGCGTACGCCGGAATCCACGCACATTGCTTTTGTACATCACAATCAACGTGGAATTGAGCGCACATGACAGAGTGGCCGACTCCGCCTTTGACACGCCTCCATATAAATATGCAAATTCATTTAAATATGCCCTGCACCAGAGGAATGTCGTCATTGCTCTATTGCAAATCATGTCGAAACGTGGAAAAAAGAGGAACTTCACGGACTGTGAACTGGAGACACTTCTGAGTGAGGTAGAGAGGCACGGAAAAAGGTTTTGTTTGGCACGCGTAGGCAAGGGGGGTTCGGGGAGTTTGAACGAACCACCCACTTTTAAATGAGAAGTTGACCAAGCTATACTAACATGCCTAGATAGGTCACTGGGAAGCGCGTTTGCCTTCCGTCTTAAACCTCATGAGTTCAATTCCCACATGGTACAACGTTTTTTTTTTATTCATTCCAGATTTAAAGAACACAAGAAAACTATTTAAAAAAAACAACAAGAAATAAAACAATACATGAAATGAAAGAAAGCAGAAGATTTCTTGTTGTATTTTAAATAGTTTTCTTGTGTTTTTTAAATCTGGAATGAATAAAAATAAAAAAACATTGTACCATGCAAGAATTGAACTCATGAGGTTTGGGACGGAAGGTGAACGCTCTTCCCAGTGACCTATCTAGGCATGTTAGTATAGCTTGGTCAACTTCTTATTTAAACAAACCGCACCTCATAAGGCCATTGTTGTCAATATTGTTGCCACTATTTTGCCCATGCTTTTGTATCCACTCATCCATGTGGATGTAATAATTGTTAATCATGTGTGTTTGGTGGGAATAATAATTATTTTCACATCATGAACAGTTTCTCAGAATCACCTGTAAGTGTCGCCTGTCAAGATTTTACTCAGGGAGCATGAAAACCCAGTGGTGCAGACGGAAACGCAAGAGGCAAGCGGTTGTAAAAGTAAATACTTTTAATAACACAAATAAACAAGGCTGTCGTGGCAGCAATACTCACAGGAGCTGTGGCGAGAGACATGAGGGATTTACCAGACCATACTAGACTATGCACCGACAATGAAATGAGACACAGACAGGGCTTATATACACACAGCTATGATGAGACATGATCACAGACACCTGGGGACAATCAACGGAGACACTCAACTAGAGACACAGAGCAGGACCGGAAACCTAAAACATGAAAGTAACTAGGATGACAACTAACAACTAAGAGTGACAAACATGACTAAAACTGGAAGGGAAATTAATAAACTAACTGACTAGGAACTAACTAACAGAGGGGGACGAAGGAAGCAAACTAATAACTAACTGACTAACAGAGGGGGACGAAGGAAGCCTAAACATGACTAAACTGGAAGGGAAACTAATAAACTAACTAACTAACTAACTACTAACTGACTAACAGGAAAACATCAAGACTGGGGAACTAAACCTGAAACATGAAGTACAAACTGACTAATAGGAAAACCTGAAACATGAAGTACAAACTGACTAATAGGAAAAACCCCACAAGGGGGACAGAACTGACCAACAGGACGAGCCATCCTTACAGTACCCCCCCCTCAAAGACACCCCCAGGTGTCCCCAAGAAAAAACACCCAAAAACCCAGGGCGGGAGGAAACTGCAAGGAAGGAGGGCACGAGGAAGACAAGGGACACAAGGACAACACAAGGGCAAGAAAACTAGAACAAAACTACGGTACCTAAACAAAGACCAAAACCAGAAACTCAAAAACATCTCTAGGTATCGTGGCTAGGAAGTCGACAGCGGTCACAAGACCCCTCAGGCGGACGACCGGGATGCCGCCCCACAGGACGGAGACGGTCAGGGGGTCGGCCGGGATGCCGCCCCTCAGGTAGGAGTCGGTCAGGCGGTCGGCCGGGCAGGCGGGCAACAGGAAGGCAGTCTACCACCAGGAGCCTCCGTCGGTGACGAGGCCTCAGAAACGTCGAAGACGAGTGTACGACCCTCCAGGGTCCACCCGAAACAGGAGCACTCCCATGCGGTGCAGTGGCGCCGAGCCACGAGACGACAGACGAGACGTCTGGCGTTGAGTCGAGAGGCGAGACGTCTGGCGTTGAGTCGAGAGGCGAGACGTCTGGCGTTGAGTCGAGAGGCGAGACGTCTGGCGTTGAGTCGAGAGGCGAGACGTCTGGCGTTGAGTCGAGAGGCGAGACGTCTGGCGTTGAGTCGAGAGGCGAGACGTCTGGCGTTGAGTCGAGAGGCGAGACGTCTGGCGTTGAGTCGAGAGGCGAGACGTCTGGCGTTGAGTCGAGAGGCGAGACGTCTGGCGTTGAGTCGAGAGGCGAGACGTCTGGCGTTGAGTCGAGAGGCGAGACGTCTGGCGTTGAGTCGAGAGGCGAGACGTCTGGCGTTGAGTCGAGAGGCGAGACGTCTGGCGTTGAGTCGAGAGGCGAGACGTCTGGCGTTGAGTCGAGAGGCGAGACGTCTGGCGTTGAGTCGAGAGGCGAGACGTCTGGCGTTGAGTCGAGAGGCGAGACGTCTGGCGTTGAGTCGAGAGGCGAGACGTCTGGCGTTGAGTCGAGAGGCGAGACGTCTGGCGTTGAGTCGAGAGGCGAGACGTCTGGCGTTGAGTCGAGAGGCGAGACGTCTGGCGTTGAGTCGAGAGGCGAGACGTCTGGCGTTGAGTCGAGAGGCGAGACGTCTGGCGCAGAGACATCAGGTGAGAAACCATCGAACGTAGAGACGCTCTCGATGTGTGGACCCTCCGTAGACGTGGAGGCGTCCGTCGCGCCGGGACCCTCCGTAGACGTGGAGGCGTCCGATGCGCCGGGACCCTCCGTAGACGTGGAGGCGTCCGATGCGCCGGGACCCTCCGTAGACGTGGAGGCGTCCGATGCGCCGGGACCCTCCGTAGACGTGGAGGCGTCCGATGCGCCGGGACCCTCCATGGCTAGAAGCAAGGCGGCAGCGCCCTCCGAAGCCGGAGACAGGGCAGCGCCCTCTGGAGCCGGAGACAGGGCAGCGCCCTCTGGAGCCGGAGACAGGGCAGCGCCCTCTGGAGCCGGAGACAGGGCAGCGCCCTCTGGAGCCGGAGACAGGGCAGCGCCCTCTGGAGCCGGAGACAGGGCAGCGCCCTCTGGAGCCGGAGACAGGGCAGCGCCCTCTGGAGCCGGAGACAGGGCAGCGCCCTCTGGAGCCGGAGACAGGGCAGCGCCCTCTGGCTGAGAGACCACTGGCCAACAGGAAACATGAGAGACGTCCTCCTGGGACCCCTCGAGACAGGAAACATGAGGGGCTCCCTCCAGGGACCCCTCGAGACAGGAAACATGGGAGGCGTCCTCCTGGACCCCCCCGAGACAGGAAACATGAGGGGCTCCCTCCAGGGACCCCTCGAGACAGGAAACATGGGAGGCGTCCTCCTGGACCCCCCCGAGACAGGAAACATGAGGGGCTCCCTCCAGGGACCCCTCGAGACAGGAAACATGGGAGGCGTCCTCCTGGACCCCCCCGAGACAGGAAACATGAGGGGCTCCCTCCAGGGACCCCTCGAGACAGGAAACATGAGGGGCTCCCTCCAGGGACCCCTCGAGACAGGCTGGAGCTGCAGGTTCTGGACGACCCGCCGCCGCAGGTTCTGGAGCTGTAGGTTGAAAACCAGGTTCAGGAACAGGAACTGAAGAGTCTGGTGGTCCTCTCTGCCATCGATCCCTGCCACGACGGCGACGACGCAGTCCAGGACCAGGTCGGGAACCCTCACTTGGTTCAGGTCCCTCGACAGCACCGGAGAAATGAGGGGTGTCCTTCAGGACCCCCTCGGGACACGAAACATGAGGGGCGTCACCTAGGACCCCCTCAGAGCAGGACAAAGCAAGTACTGAAGAGCCAGTCTGTTCAGGGTGTGCTGCTGTAGCTGCTAAGAGGTCAGGGCTGGCTGCCGCAGGTGAGGAGTTATCAGACAAAAAACTAGTAGTAGAAAAATCATGAGACACAGAAACAGAAGCAGGAACTGGAGCTGAAGAGTCTGGAGTTGCTGGCTCCTCCGTGGTGGGTGTTTTCATAAACCTAAGATTAACCAGCAGTTGCTGGTAAACAGGAAGCCTTGTCAGACCGGGTTGTGACAATATAAATGTCTCCATACGGGAAAACACCGTATCAATACAGTCTGGGTCTTCTCTAGCAGTGTTGAATAACTTTAATAAAGTCTGGTTTACTTGTGGAATGTCAATGGGTTGAAACTGGTGTGAGTTAACAGGAGCGTTCATCACCCCTGACGGCTCTCCTAGGGCGACATCTGCTGGAGAGACTGTATATTGTTCAGTTGACTGACCTGTGTGCTGGCCCCCCTTCGTCCGGTCACTAGATGAACGGGGAGATGAGCGAGCGGTGTGAAGACCCGCCCCCGTGGAGTCGCTGTGACCGGGTTCACCGAACCAAGCTGGAAACGCTGCGAGCGACGGTGGGGCGTCTGTGTCCACCCTCACCGGAAACCTAGGAGGTGAGGCCATGGAACGCGCCCCCACCGGAGCGCTGGAGTCGTGCCCAAAATGCTTGAACTCGCTGGACCGAGCCCGATCAGCTGACCAAAATGGAGGTGCAGGTGAACACTTCCGGTTCTTCTTTTTACCGCTCCTTTGGCGGCGTGGAGACTGGGGAACAAGAGGGATACACAAGTCGTCGTCATCCTCACCCGAGGTCCATCCGGAAACGAGTGGACATGGAGGACGAGCCGAGCTGGAGCAGGACGTCAGGCGGTCCTCGTGGAGCTGAAATCCACCACAACGGAAGACGGCCTCGTCCCTCTGCGTGGACTCGAGCGAACAGGTAGGCGAAACGTTCCGTCCGCTGGGCTTTTTGTATGGTCGGTGCATAATGTCAAGATTTTACTCAGGGAGCATGAAAACCCAGTGGTGCAGACGGAAACGCAAGAGGCAAGCGGTTGTAAAAGTAAATACTTTAATAACACAAATAAACAAGGCTGTCGTGGCAGCAATACTCACAGGAGCTGTGGCGAGAGACATGAGGGATTTACCAGACCATACTAGACTATGCACCGACAATGAAATGAGACACAGACAGGGCTTATATACACACAGCTATGATGAGACATGATCACAGACACCTGGGGACAATCAACGGAGACACTCAACTAGAGACACAGAGCAGGACCGGAAACCTAAAACATGAAAGTAACTAGGATGACAACTAACAACTAAGAGTGACAAACATGACTAAAACTGGAAGGGAAATTAATAAACTAACTGACTAGGAACTAACTAACAGAGGGGGACGAAGGAAGCAAACTAATAACTAACTGACTAACAGAGGGGGACGAAGGAAGCCTAAACATGACTAAACTGGAAGGGAAACTAATAAACTAACTAACTAACTAACTACTAACTGACTTAACAGGAAAACATCAAGACTGGGGAACTAAACCTGAAACATGAAGTACAAACTGACTAATAGGAAAACCTGAAACATGAAGTACAAACTGACTAATAGGAAAAACCCCACAAGGGGGACAGAACTGACCAACAGGACGAGCCATCCTTACATCGCCAATGGAACCAAAACCACAGAAACGTGCGTACGCCAGCCTTGGAGTTGCCGTGGGGCTGCGCACATTTCCACGTTCAGTTCTGTTTTGATACATTTGGAGTTTTACGTGGAAAATTGCGTACGCAAGGTTTTTGTGCGTACGCACCGTTGATACATGAGGCCCCAGCTCAGGTTAGCAGTTAGCTAATCAATTTGGTTAGAATTAAACTTCATTTCCTCAAATGAGGTTGTTCAAAAAGTTAAGAACAGGTATTGTTTGTAAACTTTTAACATAATTTTACCTAAAATTTGAATATTTTAATCATGAAAACATAATATAGTTAAGGTGAGAAAGCACACAATGAAACAAAACACAAGTGAAGCTAACCGTTTACCTACTACCGGGTAAGTTCTTGTGATTGTTGAGTCTTTGATGAATCTGAAAAGGAGGTTTATCTATCTACCTCTCCGTGTCATTTTACCACATGGGAAATTTAGCTGCTGCGTAGCAGAAACTCCTGTTCCCAGACACTCAATCATTAGATTCAATGTGTGTGCCTCACTGGTATTTTACTCTCCCACTCCCAAAACATCTGCTACATGGAAGCAGAGTGCTCATCCTTTTCTCTTCCTCTCTTTTCACATCACGACAACCAGCTTCAGCATTTCTTATCCTCTGGAGGAAATATTAGGAGGACTGGGGGAATACTCAAACCAGCCTCTGGGATTTAAGGCACACTGAACAAGACCCCTTTAAGGGACCACTGATGTAAATCTGTTAGTTTTAGGGTGGACACAGGGATGTGTTTTGTTTGTGGCACCATGTATTCACTCATGTATGTCTAACCCCTGCTTCTTTGAATATGGTGTGATTAAACTCCTGGGGCCTCATGTATCAAAGACTTGCGTGGATTTCTTACTGAAAAGTGACGTACGGTCAAATCCAGAAAAGTGTCTACGCACAAAAAAAAATCCAGATTTATCAAGCTGTGCGTACACCGGAATCCACGCACATTCCTTTTGTACATCACAATGAACGTGGAACTGAGCGCACGTCAGACACCTCCCCTGACACGCCTTCATTTACATATGTTAAACAGATGCAAATTACTTCCTGCATGTGTGAAGGACATGTTTGTTTGATCCCTGCGCGATCAGAAATCATTTCTAGATTCAGGAAAACAATGGATTTAATATAATATGAGTGAGGACAAACATCCTAAGTAAGAATAGTAATAAACTGTGTTCATCACGCAAAGAACGAGTGATTGTGTGCCGGTATTCGTGTGCGCGCACGCTGCTGTCAGGTGCGCCACCGGCTCATTCATTCATTCTGAGTGAAAATATTAACTTTGCGCACGAGTTAATTACCATAATTACTGTAAACACAGAGGAACTTACTTGGATGTTTGCTAGAACATAGATCTTCGTTTATTTAATAGATGATATGAAGAAACGAGTCTCTGCGTCTCAGTGGAGACTTTTCATGACATGACGTGATGTTGGAGTCTCCAAAGCGCGCGCTGCAGCCTTGTGCGCAATCTGTCTGTCTGTGAAGCTTTTACTCCCATACAAGTTATAAATGGTGTACTTTCACGTGTCATTTTGGAGACATCTACAATAAACACAGATAATGACACACCTCCACTGCCGTGTAACACCGGCGAGGGTGCACGCGCGCTCAAAGCGCGACCATAACTCAGCCTTTGGGATCATATGGATGAGACCATTCCATTGGACATGAATCGGCTTTGTGTGGACTGGACTGGCACAGCCCTGATCGACCTGCCAGCTCCCTCTAAGCTCCTGTGGAACCCCAGTTTCTGCACGTGCACGCGTGATGCGCGGCCCCTGTGTTGCGCCAGTGCGCAGCAGTGCCAAACTGAAAAATGATTATTTCTGAAAACGGCTGATAAGCCATATCCTAGATCAGAGAATTATATCTGTTTATAAATAAATGCTCTGCGTGTTACACTATCTATATCCTCCAGTAAGGCTGAATGTATCCGTTCCTGTTACATTTATTTTTTGCACAACTTTGCGCGTCCATGTGGATGTACTTGTTAATCGTGTGTTTGGTGGGAATATTAATCATTTTCACATCATGAACAGTTAATAATAATAATAATAATAATAATAATAATAATAATAATAATGAATTCAATTTATAACGCACTTTTCATTAATGAAAATCTCAAAGTGCTACAAGGTGCAACAGAATTAAATGTCAATAAAACATTTAATAAACAATTAAAATCAACAACAGTATCAGCTATGATCAAAAGTAGAATCATGAGGAGTATAGTATGCTCGGTTGAAAAGAAAGGTCTTCAAGCCGCTCTTAAAGTCAACCACAGACTGTGGGGCTTCAGTTTCTCTGAATCACCTGTAAGTGTCGCCAAAGGAACAAGAACCACAGAAACGTGCGTACGCCAACAGGGGAGCTGGCGTGGAAATGTACGTGGATGCGCAGATATTCACGTTCATTTCAGTTTTGATACATACGGGGTTTTGCGTGGAAAGTGACGTGCGCAATGTTTTTGTGCGCACGCACGGTTGATACATGAGGCCCCTGGTCCCTTGATTATAGGACTGTGGTTTGAACCCAAAGAAAAAAGAGTAGTAAGTGGACAAATTATTTTGAAATTATTTTTTAAATCTTTGTTCCCATTAAAATGTGGCTTGAAATTAGCATTGTGATTTTATGTTAATTATGTTTATAGGTTTACCTGACTAAAATATTTCTCACACACTGATTCAGGAATGGCCTCTCCGAACTCCTCCCACGCCCGAGTTTTTGCCTCAGCAACCACCCGAGCCGCATGCCGCTTGGACTGCCGGTACCTATCTGCTGCTTCCGGGGTCCCACAGGCCAAAAAGGCCCAATAGGACTCCTTCTTCAGCTTGACAGCATCCCTCACCGCCGGTGTCCACCACCGGGTTCGAGGGTTGCCACCACGACAGGCACCAACAACCTTGCGGCCACAACTCCGATAAGCTGCCTCGACAATAGAGGCGCGAAACATGGCCCACTCGGGCTCAATGTCCCCCGCCTCCCTCGGAACGTGTTCAAAGCTCTCCCGGAGGTGGGAGTTAAAGCTCCGTCTTACGGGAGACTCTGCCAGACGTTCCCAGCAGACCCTCACAATACGTTTGGGTCTGCCAGGTCTGACCGGCATCCTCCCCCACCATCGGAGCCAACTCACCACCAGGTAGTGGTCAGTTGACAGCTCCGCCCCTCTCTTCACCCGAGTGTCCAGGACATGCGGCCGCAGATCAGATGAGACGACAACAAAGTCGATCATTGAACTACGACCTAGGGTGTCCTGGTGCCAAGAGCACATATGGACACCCTTATGCCTGAACATGGTGTTCGTTATGGACAATCCATGACGAGCACAGAAGTCCAACAACAGAACACCACTCGGGTTCAGATCAGGGGGGCCGTTCCTCCCAACCACACCCCTCCAGGTCTCACTGTCATTGCCCACGTGAGCGTTGAAGTCCCCCAGCAGAACAAGGGAGTCCCCAGGAGGCGCACCCTCCAATACCCCCTCCAAGGACTCCAAAAAGGGTGGGTAATCTGCGCTGCCGTTCGGCGCATAGGCACAAACAACAGTCAGAGCCCGTCCCCCCACACGTAGGCGAAGGGAGGCTACCCTCTCGTTCACCGGGGTGAACCCCAACGTACAGGCACCAAGATGGGGGGCAA
Organism: Garcialebias charrua; assembly: GCA_038048925.1. Classification (NCBI taxonomy): domain Eukaryota; kingdom Metazoa; phylum Chordata; class Actinopteri; order Cyprinodontiformes; family Rivulidae; genus Garcialebias; species Garcialebias charrua. The sequence goes on from JBBPBX010062577.1 coordinate 20,067, forward strand.
CAAGTATGCCCACTCCTGCTCGGCGCCTCTCACCAGGGGCAACTCCAGAGTGGAAGAGTGTCCAACCCCTCTCAAGGAAACTGGTTCCAGAGCCAGAGCCATGCGTTGAGGTGAGTCCGACTATTTCTAGCCGGAACCTCTCAACCTCACACACTAGCTCAGGCTCCTTCCCCACCAGAGAGGTGACATTCCATGTCCCAATGGCCAGCTTCTGTAGCCGAGGATCAGACCGCCAGGGTCCCCGCCCTCGGCCACCACCCATTCCACAATGCACCCGACCCCTTTGGCCCCTCCCACAGGTGGTGAGCCTATGGGAAGGGGGACCCACGTCTCCTCTTCGGGCTGTGCCCGGCCGAGCTCCATGGGTCAGGCTCGTTTCCGGTGAGAGTTGGACTCCGCCAAGGTTGCCCTTTGTCACCGATTCTGTTTATAACTTTTATGGACAGAATTTCTAGGCGCAGCCAAGGTGTTGAGAGGATCCGTTTTGGTGGCCTTAGAATCGCTTCTCTGTTTTTTGCAGATGATGTGGTCCTATTGGCTTCATCAGCTCGTGATCTACAGCTTTCGCTGGAGCGGTTTGCAGCTGAATGTGATGCGGCCGGGATGAGGATCAGTTCCTCCAAATCCGAGGCCATGGTCTTGAGCCGGAAAAGGGTAGCATAATAATAATAATAATAATAATAATAATAATAATAATAATAATAATAATAATAATAA
>JBBPBX010062578.1:0-20782 GCA_038048925.1 Garcialebias charrua
TGAACCTCTGAAATCTTGTGAAAGCAGAAAGACTGGATGCGGTTTTTACTTAAATTTTTATTTATTTTTATTTATTCATTTCAATTTTAAAACACAAAGACAATTTCAAAAAATAAAAATAAAAACATAAAATGAAAGGCAGCAGAAGAAGAAAAATCTTATCATATCTGCTCCTTCTTAAACAAAATCAATTCAAATGATCAAGTCAAACAACAATCATCTATACATAATACAATAAAATAATAACTCGTCAAAATTTACCGTTTATAATTCTTTTGATATTAACTAACTTATATGTATATTTTCAACAAAATAGTCTCAATCTTTTTCTTGAATATAAACATTGACCTCACCCTTTTTACATCATTTTCCAAACCAATCCATAAACTTATTCCCTGTATTGAAGTAGACCGACCTTTTAAACTGGTTCTATACTTTGGTTTTACAAAAACATCCATTCCCTTAAGATTATAACTACTTTTCCTTTTCACAAAACACACTTGTTTTTCACCCATGGTTTCTACTTTGGCTTCATTTATATTGAATCAATAATGATATGGCTGAATATGTTGAGTGTTTTTGTTAACCTGAGATTAGATTTGAATAATTCTTAAACCTGGTAAAACCCCAGAACATTTGTCTTCATTGCTGCACATTTAGCCATTTTCATTTAAGAAAAAAATCTTGATTACTGCCTAAATATCACATTCAGAATAAAAAAATTCAGTGTTGAGGATTTCAGGAGTGTTTAAGGGGGGGCTGTGGGATCATGGAGGGGGACACACAGCTGGGCTCGTTTCCATCAGCAGAAATCAGTCAAAGCTCCAGGCCTCATGTACAAAGACTTGCGTGGATTTCTTACTGAAAAGTGCCGCACGGTCAAATCCAGAAATCTGCCTACGCACAAAAAAATCCAGATGTATCAAACTGTGCATACGCCGGTATCCACGCACATTGCTTTTGTACATCACAATCAACGTGGAATTGAGCGCACATGAGAGAGTGGCCGACTCCGCCTTTGACACGCCTCCATATAAATATGCAAATTCATTTAAATATGCCCTGCACGTTAGGAATGTCGTCTTTGCTCTATTGCAAATCATGTCGAAACGTGGAAAAAAGAGGAACTTCACGGACTGTGACTGGAGACACTTCTGAGTGACGTAGAGAGGCACAGAAAAAGGTTTTGTTTGGCACGCTCAGCGCACAACAAACCGTCCACTTTTAAATGAGAAGTTGACCAAGCTATTCTAACATGCCTAATAGGTCAGTGGGTAGCGTGCCCGCCTTACGTCCCAAAGATCATGAGTTCGAATCCCGCATGGTACAACGTTTTTCTTTTTTTTTTTATTCATTCCAGATTTAAAGTGAGACTAAACCCCTGTGGATCGGTAACTCCTCCTTCCAAAATCTCCCTGAAAATGGGCGTGTCGAGAGACAAGGAGGGGTGGAGGTAGAGTTGTGCTTTTGTTCACGCCTCCACCTGCAACAACCTAAAACAAATTAAACCTCTAGCCAACAACATACACCAAGCAACAACAAAGAATAAACATGTAGATGTATTTATCTATTCCACCCATTCCATCCAAAACCAAAGGCCTAAAAAAATGAAAATGAAAAGAAAAATAAAACCGCTTGTCAGGAGTGAAATGCAGCACTTCCATATAAGGTATGCACTTCTCATCTCTGCAGGGGATTGGCTCTGCTTGAACCACCTTTGTGACATCAGAGTGTACAAGACACATCAGAGTGAACAGTCCTGACCAATATGAAAATTAAGGTGCAATAACCTCTGTTCAACCCAAAGGACTACCGTAAACACAGTTTTAGACCAAATATTGCCAAATATTGCCAATTTACACAGATATGCACAATTATGTGAAAATAAACACAGCCATAGTGCTAGATAATATTTTAAACACATTCTAGGGAGTTTATCAGCTAAAAAAAGTTAATTTTGGGTTTAGTCGCACTTTAAAGAACACAAGAAAACTATTTAGAATGAACAACATGAAATGATACAATACCTGAAATGAAGGCAAAAGAGGATTTCTTGTGGGGTTTTTAAAAATAGTTTTCTTGTGTTCTTTAAATCTGGAATGAAATTAACAAAAAGACAAACGTTGTTTTCATTTAAATATACCCTGCAACAGAGGAATGTCGTCTTGTCCCATCATGCATCACGTTCTTCAACTGCTAAAACAGCTAAAAATGAACAGAAAACAAGAATTTAAGCTGTGCAGAACTATTCAGTCTTTCTGTTTATTATATTTTTTGCAGGTTATATTCTAATTGCGTCCATGTGGATGTAATAATTGTCAATCATGTGTGTTTGGGTGGAAATAATCATTATTTCCCCTTCATGAACAGTTTCCAGAATCACCTGTAAGTGTCGCCAAAGGAACACAAACCACAGAAACGTGCGTACGCCTGCTCTGGAGCTGGCGTGGAAATGTACTTGGATGCGCACATATTCACGTTCAGTTCAGTTTTGATACATACGGGGTTTTGCGTGGATAGTGACGTATGCACGGTTTTTGTGCGCACGCACGGTTGATACATGAGGCCCCTGGTCTGCATTTTAAAATGTGATTTGCTTGTAAGATATGTTGGAGTTTTTGGTGACATTAAATAAAAAAAATCTCCTTGTGCCATTTAGGACACCTTCACTCTATAATAAACACAGACACTAATATTAACCAGTTTCTTCTGAGAGAAACATCTTCAGTAGGATGTTGCCCATCTCAGCCTGAAAGAAAGCTCACAAATATTCAGACAGGAACAACTCCTTTATATGCACTACTGTATACCTAAATAAAGTATATTATTGAAAAATCCACTCATAATACTTGAATATTTTTTTCAAGCCTTGAGGAGTCATAGTTTTAGTTAGTGGGGGAAATACAACAAATGCTGTAGCAATTTAGACTTGACGTTAAGTTTGCAGCTAAAGCCTTTAGCAAAACAAAATGAAACGTTTCAGCCAAATTGAAGCAGGGATCATTTTGGGGTCTAAACGTGATGACAAAAATGCATTTGTTTAGACGTGAGCAACATATTCATTCAACCTTTATTTAGTCATAAATTATATGGCCTGAGGGGTCCAAAGTGGCCCTTGGACAATCTCCATCCAGCTCCCAAGATCCTTAATTGAAAAGAAAAAAATCAATCAAAAATTAGGTAGCAAAGTCAAAATCCAATATGGCCTCCTTCATATCTACAGTATACAGTATATGTGTGTAAATCAGGGCAGCACAGTGGAGCAGTTGGTAGAGCTACTGCCTCTCAGCGAGCAGGTTGCCAGTTCAAATCCCAGCCGAGGGACTTTCTGGGTGGAGTTTGCATGTTCTCTCCATACATGCGTGGGTTTTCTCCAGGTACTCCAGTTTCCTCCCACAGACCAAAAACATAAATTAACTCTAAATTGTCTCCAGGTGTGAGTGAGAGAGTGAATGGTTGTTTATCTCATTTGTCTCTATGTGGCCCTGTGATGGACTGAAGACCTGTCCAGGGTGTACCCTGTCTCTCACACAGTGATGGCTGGACGTGGGCACTGGTGACCTCCGCGATCCGAAAATGAAGAAATGGGTTAAGATAATGGATGGATGGATGGATGGATGGCTGGATGGATGGATTCCCCGTTTCAACTCTTAACCAGAACAACACTTATCATTACAAACATTCACTTTTCAAACCCCTCAGTGACGACGGACATCTGTGTACAGCTGGTTCACAAAGTAAAAAGCAAACAGGAAGTAAGAAGCAAAAGAGATTCAAACCATTTAACAACTTTTTGAATGTTTTAAAGTGCAGAGAAACACATTCGTGCAAAACGCTTGGTGTGAAGGTTCTGTCCTGCAAACACAGCAGCACAATCATCACATCTTCAAAGGTTTAACATGAAGTGGAATGAGCTGTAGTCAAAGCTTGACCGAGACAAGTAATTGGACCATTGTCCTTGTCCTTGTATGAAGGCAATTGATTTATTGACCAGAGTTCACTCAGATCTTTTCAGATGGCCATTTCCTCCTTAACTAGTTATTAACAGGCTTGTCTGTGTTTCCCTGTTTCCTCCAAGACCAAAAGGACTGAACTCTCTGTTGCAAGACATTCTTGGATGTTACAGACTGTTCTGTTGTGTTTCGGCTGTTACTGTGACTTCAGCATCAAAGTCTGAGGTAGTAATTGGAGCACAGTGCAACTAGGTCAGCCTGGGTCCTGCTGAATCTGAATACATAAAGATTGATCCAGTTTCCAGCCACAGTATCAAGGTTTTATTAGGAAAACCTTTGAGAATCTGGTTTCTCCAGGATTGCAGTTGAAATGGATTCAGCGCGTGTTCAACCAGTTTGTATGCCATTTATCTAAACTTTGCTTCAAACAAAAAATTGAAATCCCCTGAAATGATCACACACAAAAAAAGTTAGAAACATAGAGCTTCAACAAGAGAGCATGTTTAAAATAAATGTAATAGAATATGCTGGTGTAGATTCTCAGTCGTCCAGGACATGATAAAATCAAAAAAGGCGTTCAATACAGAACAACTGGACTTTATTTGTAACAAACAAGACGTTTCGCTCATCATCCGATAAGCTTTCTCAATTGGAGACTGTGAGAGGGAGAGAGAAGTTATAAGCAAAGCTGGGCCACCGGTGCACACCAAACTAGGTAAATTGGAAGCTAACACACACACACATACTTGGGATAACACGTGCCTGTGACCCATTCAAAGTTCAGTGTGTGAAGCTCTGCTTGCGTGCGTCAACTATAAACACAGCGGCGACATTGTAAACGCATGAAGCTGCACGACTCAATCCGTGCGCTCCAGCCAGCGGACCAAAGCGCGAGTATAACGAGGCCTTAAGCGTCATGATAGTGCGAACAGTTGTTGACCGGGGTGGGGGGTAGAATGCATGAGAGAAGCAGAGTGCTACCTCTGTAGCATCTTACCTAGCGCATCTGTATTGCACACTGCTAGCTTAGCGTTACGCTAGTGCTCACAGTTGTATAGAAGTCGGGTCGGGGGGCATTGTGTCATGCTCTCTAAAATAGTTATTTATCAAGTAGGCATGTAACGGTTGTAGTTGGTGTACCGAACCGAAAAGGTACGGAGGTGGACCGAACCGAACGTGCTGTACCGAAACGGTTATTTTTTCACTCATTGAATGTTAATATGTGCGCCGCGGAACAAAATTTCCTGGGCGCGTTTCAGCACGGAGCTATTATCTCGCAGCACGCGCAGCATTAGCCGTTAGCTTCTCGCTGCGGTTTCCTGTTTGTTAACGTTATGGTTTTCTTGTTAAAAGACGAGCGCACAAAGCTGTGTGTGTGGACGTTTTTTCATGAAGACTGGATCTGCAGCAGCAACACGTCTAACGTGAACGCGCTGGAAACTACGTCATCAGAACGTGAACGAGCTGTTACAAAGTACGCTAACCACACAGCTGCATTTAAACAACTTCATCAGGTAATTTAGATGGGTCCAGATCAATAACACAAACTGTATGAGTTTTTAAAGCTCTGAATCTAAGTCTGAAAGTTTTTAATGCACAGTTGATCCTTGCTATGAGACATCCATCACGTCAACACTTAAGTCAAAAAGTTCAGCTCTTTATGAAAAAACTAAAACTGATGGTCAACAAGTCCTGGAGCTGATTTAAACCCTGCCCTGATGATGAGTGAGATATTCAACCGTTCAAGAGGTATTGTTATTTTATTATAATTATTATTTATAATTTATTATTATTTAAAATTATAATCTTATTAACTTATTTTTTTACCTCTGTGTTTTATTTCCAGTATTTCCAGTTACAGAGGTAGCTGCTCTCCTTCCACTTCAGGGAAATCCACCAGAGATCACCTGCTGCAGCTAAGAAGTGTGTGATGACTGAATTGAACTCTGGAACTGTTCCAGGACCAGTCCCACCAAGAAGAGGTTGTGAGTAATGAGGACAAATACAGCCACACTGGTGCTACTGGACAAAAACTTTATTAGTTAAGATTGTAAACAGTCTGTTGCTGCTTATTGTTCTGGTTCTGACTGTTATTGTATTCATTAAGATTTTTATTATTTTTAATATAATTTATTTATTGTAGAGTGCTGTTTATTTAAAATATCATCCAAATGGGTCACTTTTATTTATTACTACAATACAATACAAACATATTTTTGGCATATTTTCAAAATAAACATTTTGTAAGTCTTTATTTTGTCTTTTTTTTTTTGTACCGAAAATAAACCGAAAATAAACCGAACCGAGCCCTCCTTGTAATTGAACCGAACCGAAATGTGATTTTAGCGTACCGTTACACCCCTATTATCAAGTATTTAGGTAAACATAGATATTTAACAACATGTTAAAATTGTACCAGAATAAAGGAAATGACATCTACTTTATTAAAAATGTTATGGGGGGAGGACCCCCAGACGCGCCCCACCCCCCGCACACTAGTGTGCCCCCCACATAAGAAATGCTTCTGATGCCAATGTCAGGAACCATCTACAAAAGTAAGATTTTTTTTTAAACTTTTCTATTTTACTTTGTTATTAAAAACAAGACGATTGATTTATGAGCTTCTTTTGGGCTCCTATTCCTCCTAAACCTATAGCCATGTAAAGAAACCATGGCTGGATGCCAACTACCCAAACATGTCATTTTTAATCATTATAGGCTTTCTCACCCGACTTTTACTTTTATTTTTCTTTGGTAGAAATTATTAGTTTTAATCTTTTGCTGATGTTGTCTTCACTGATCTGAAGGTTGTCTACAAAGGATGAATCTTTCTTTGTTGGTAATTGTAAACCGTCCACGCATTTAAACAAAAACTTCCAAACACTTCTGCACCATAAGGTGGAATCTACATTAAGAACAAAGCAAAATACTGTACAATAAAACAACACTCATGGCTTGTTTAAATATTTCCCTAAAACTCAGGACTTTTTGGCAGTGTTCACAGTTTTCTTCGAGTTCTGAACGTCTCAGGTCCAGGCGTTGTGTTAAGGAATGATTTCCACACTGAAACACCAATCAGGGTAAATGATACGTAACCAGGTCAACTACAGATAAAGTACGACGTTTTCATCAATTTCACAATATGCTACACAGAGTCTCACTGATGGCCAAAATAAACAAGTATAAGTATCAGGTAATAGGCCTCACTGCTGGTGTTTTAAATGTTTTCTGTTATCAGAAGTCATGCAGCTGATGCTGATATTTGATAGAGGAGCAGCACAGGAAGTGGTGTCATCTGGATCTGCAAGCCCGTCCATCCATCCATCCACCCATCCATCCATCCATCCATCCATCCACCTTCTTTTCCGTGTTGCAGGAGTCACTGGTGCCCATATCCAGCAGTCACTGTGCGAGAGACGTTACACACCCTGGACAGGTCACAAGTAGATTTTAAACATTTTACACTATACAGTATAGGCATATCTAAAACTATCAGTTGTTCTCACCAAAAACTCAGTTTTTGTGAAGATGGGAGGCAAAAACACAGAAGAAAATATCTATTTAAAAAATATCTGGAGGAGTGTAGACTGAACTTTTATCAGATAGGAAAAAAAAGTTGTTTTCTTTAAATAGTCAATGATCTGAGTCATTTTCTGTTACTAAAAGAACAAAATATATATTTTTTTGCCAGTTTAAACATATAAAGCAAATTGGATGATCATTTCGACGTTGTCAAGTTCAAAAAAGAGGCTCGTATTTGATAAACTGACTCCAGTGTTTGACCTTTAGACTAAGTACACTACGCTGCTGATTTCCTGCCATCTGTCAGTTGCACTAAAAATATCTCAACGTGATGGACAACGTTAGTGACCCAGCTGTTTAGGGTGAAATATGCCGTAATTGATTCGGCTCATCACCTCACACTCGACTTCGAGCTGCATCCCGGAGAGACTGAGAGCAGAGCTGAACCGTAGGGAGACGTGAGGATTTGATTGTCAGGTAATCATACGGTAAAACAGCCATGTGTTGACTGCACAGCCTTCAGTTGACAAGTGATTTTCTCCCCGTTGCAACAACAGCGCAGTCACATTCTGTCAGTCAAATTCAGGAAGTTTGGTTTTCTTAGCAAAGCAGACGTGTTTTACCTCTTTTTTTTTCTTTTCAACTCTCAATTGTTTCAAAGTTAATTATCTTTGCTCTGAGTCATAAGGGGAAGAAGATTATCTGTCATAATCTAAATGTGACTGCGATGCACGTCGACAGGAGAGCGCACTTACCTCCCACACATTACTTGCACATTATTTCTTCCTCTGACATTTCCTCTCGCTCCTCTCAAGTCAAACATCTGGCTCAGATTGCTTTGGGGCGTCGGCGGCAGCGCCTATCAGTCTCGCCCGCCGTAGATGACTCTGGTGCAGGCAGCAGTGACAAACAAACTAAACAAACAATCATTTGCATTAAGAGCCACCAGGAGCAGTTGTCGTGGGCGGAACGCTGCTCGTTCCTAATCAAACAAGGCGTGCAGTGCAGAGAATATCCTGGACACGCACTGATGTGTCATCGTTCCAGCTGTCAGTCGCAGCTGCCGCCCCTCCCAGAGGTCATCAGTAAGTAACCGCCATCTCCTCGCGGATGATCTCTGGAGGATCGGGCACGCTCCCCAACGGAGCAGCTGATGAACCGTGGCGTTGCAAAACTTCTTCCTGCAGCTACAAGTCCAAGAAAACATCCGACAGCAAGACGCTTCAACTAAACATGGTTCTAAATATTACTGTGATAAACTACATTAGAGCAGTGAACAGATGCTGTTATTAGACGTATTTTTGTAGAGAATCCTCAGTTGAATGAGGCCGTTTTTGTAAAATGTACTATTTTAGCTAGTAAACAAACTGCACTTAATGTTCTTATGTTCTTGCTGTTGTACATACATGATTCTGTTTCTTTCCGTGATTTAAGCTACCTAAAAAGCAATTTAAACTAAATTTGTGACAGAAATGTCTTGAGATCTGTTCGACGGATATTTAGCAGATTTTTTTGTGTGTATAATTTCAGCAAACATGTACGCACAGATCCTGTCTCTGTCCCTATACTTGAACTAGTGAATGCGCTCGAGACAAATTACTCTGAAAGTGGAAATAAATCAGTAAACCATAAATTTGTGTCTATTTCATTGTATGATTTTCCTTTGACTAATGTTCTTTTTAAAAAATCCCAACAAAATGTGAAAAAATGAATTTTGCCTGTGTGTCTTTAGAATTTCTTGTTCGTGCAAATGAAAATGGAAGAGAAAAAAAATGATCATAGAGCTTAGCTTATGGACAAATAATCTTAACTGCTGTTGATAACACTTGTTTAAAAACCTTTATTTATCCACGTTAGTCTCTGAGTCACGACTCATTTTCAAGATAGACCTGTTTTAGACAGACAATAAACTACAATAAAAAGCAATTAAAATAAAAATAGTGTTATAAAACCACAAAAACAAGGTAAAATACTAAAAACAAGAACATATTTGCTTTGATTTTTTCTAATGATCTTGTTAATTGTATAAAATATCTTAAAGAAATCAAAGAAGAAAACTTCAGTTCCTGTTGCAAGGTGTTACAGGTTACAGGAGCAGAGTAGGACAAGGCCTCTTTGCAAAGTTCAGTCCGCACTGAGGGAACACTGCAGGTAATGAAGCCTGAGAGTGCATGCTGGAACTGCACCGATGACGTGACATGTGGGAGGAGATATACGAGGGCAACAGACCAAGAAGTAATTTATAGATGAAAATAAACCTGTGTGAGAGCCTACATGTAGATAATGGTGACCAACTGACCAAAGAGTACAGGGTGCAGTGATGGATATGGTAGTTACAGCCAGTTATGAATTTTAGTGTGTCATTTTAGACAGCATCCAACATCTATAAAGTACAGGCAGGAGCCATCATGTAAATAATGTCACCATAATCGATAGGTGGTTGGAAAGGTGCAGCTACAAGGCATTTCATGGCATTCAGAGTTAAGCAAGATATATTTCTGAAAAAAGAACCCAGTTTTAATTTCAGTTTCTTTATCAAGTTGTCAACATGTGGCTTAAATGACAGAATGGACTGTACTTTTAAATCACCTTTCTACCAGAAGATATTAAAAGCACTTAACACTACAATCTGTGCCTCATTTACCCATTCATACAGCATGCTACTACGTTAGATCTATACAAATAATAATCAGAGCTTTATCACATTCATACACCAATGGGACACACATCGGAGGCAATGAGAGGTTCAGTGTCTTGCCCAGGGACACTTCAGCATGTGACTGCTGGTGGAATTGAACCCCCAACTCTTGTATTAGAGGACGACTGCTCTAACCACTCAGCCACAGCCACCCCAATAACTTATTTTAATTCCGTTTAGTTTATTTACATGGCATCAATTCACAACAAAAGTCATCTCAAGGTTCTTTACAGAAGGAAAAACAAGTACAAATCATAAACCCAACTCAGATCCAGATTCAAATCCGGTTACATCAATTTAGTTTTCATTAGAACTCATTTACATACCGTTCATTATGAAACACCAATTAGTTAAATGAATCCATCAAAGGAAGCCAGGAGACTGTGTTTAATCTTTTGGGGCGTCCTTAAGATGCCGTTAAAAGTATTGCTGCAAAATGAAATGAAAATTAAATATTCATTATTGTTTTCAGCAAGTAGACCAGTTGAAGAAAATAAATTAGCTGGCGACCCAAACTCTTTCTATCCCTGCCCCGCAACAATGTTTCTTTCTCTTTAAAGAGCTTGAATCACTTCCGGGTCACCAGATTTTTATTGTCACTGGTATCTAGCAAATTCACAAGAAGTTAAAACTCTAAACAAATTCAACATGTTCACAAACAAGTTCAATAAATAATTCCACTAAATCTTCTTCAGACTCGTTGATTTGTTGTGATCTCATTATAAATTATGAGAAACACATAACAGCATCATTTTGCTTGTTTGCTCCCTTACCTTTACATTACTCAATAGTTACTTCAAAATGATTTACCGTACTTTTCGGGGTAAAAGTCGATTCTGTGTATAAGCCGCTTTGTCCAATTATTGGGAATAATTTGAAAAAATCCATAAATACGCCGCTTCGCCCTATAAGTCGCATCTAGTATGCGTCACCGCTACGCGACGTGTCAGTGCCTCATTTGCCCTGCTGCATATGGCGGCCACAGAAGCGAGCCAGCACGGAAGGACTTTACAAGATTAACACGGTAAAAACAATTATTTCTTTGCTGAGAAAAATATATTTCTTAGCTGACATTATAGCACAAGGGTTCCTGAGCTTAACCGTTCACTCTGTAAGCCTAAAAAATATCTGTCGAGTGGTTTATGACTATAAACGGAAATAAAACCAAAGCTAACGAGACGATTCTGTCTCTAAAAACAGGAATAAAAAAATCGAATTTTATCTCAAATGTCTTATACAGGGCAACAGTTTGTACATTAAACCCCATATAATTACACTCTGTAAGCAGAAAAAATATCCGCCGAGTGGTTTATGAGCTATATATCTAAATAGTAGGTACAGTATCTGCTTACGGTAGCTAACCGCTAATAAAAGATCGTTTTTTTTTAAATCTCAAACATCGCATAAAGCCAGTCAGTTGTAAATGACCACCAAATAATTACGCTCTGTAAGTTTCAAGAAAATCCGGTGTGGTTTATGAGTTATCTTGCTAAAAAACACAGCTAACAACACAGCTAATAGCAGCTACCTCCAGAGCAGGAGGCCGGGCAGCGACAGAGTCAGTCCGAGCAGAGGAGGCTTTTTTCGGACACATGAGCTAGAAACGGTCGGTGTACTCTCTGGAAGTGTCCCCCTAGCGGACAAAAGTGGTACTGCACCATTTTTTTTGCCAAAATGAAAAACGGTCATATCTGAGTCAAAAATGGGTCTAAAAATATGGGAAAAAATCCATAAATATGACGCTCCGGCGTATAAGCCGCAGGACAGGCAAATGAGTAAAAAAACAGGGACTTATATCCCGAAAAGTACGGTACCCCCCGCTGTGATTTCCTCCCGACTTTCTATGGGAAGAGAACCAAATTAAAAACAGGTTCATGACAGCAGTAATTACTGATACAAACATGGAGATGAGGACTTTAAACATCTGAACTATTGCTTTAAGAATGAATATAGTCTGAATTTTTTTTTTAACTAAAAACTGAATTTCCAATATTTGCAGACTTATTCAGTTGCCTCGGTTGATTAAGCACTTGCTTTGGGACAGTAGTGTGCATGTGTGTGTGTGTGTGTGTGTGTGTCCAGAGGGAACTCCGACAGATGGGGCCATCTTGTTCAATGACTAAAATAGCGTCAAAATTCAACATGTTCAACACCTGGGGCTTTGTAAGCATGTGCGTGTGTGGGGGGGTTTGAATTAACAAATTCACAAAGTGTGACAAATCAAGTTCACTTCATTACAGAATCATCACTTCTCAGCACTTTGTTTCAGTGAACTTTAAAACCGACAGCAAAGCCTTTTCTGATTTTAAAACTTGAGTGTTTTGGTAATTATTTTTTATTGATATTTTTTCATCCTGATTTTAGTGTTTTAATTTTTTTTATGTTGACATTTTCCAGATATTTTTTTCTGAGAGGCTGATGGATGTTTCAGCTCAGGAAGTGGCTTTAGACTTTAAGGCTTTACAGACTTTTTGATGCATCAGCAGCAGAGCATAATTCTTTACTTCCTCTGCTTCAACCACAGAAATCACTCAACAACATGTTAGGGAAACCTCAGTGGTGGCACATTGTGGAGAACACACTCAATATTGACTCATTGTTGCTGCTGTTAGTCTTTCTGAGCAGGCATGATGCATTATAAAATAAAATAAAGATTTTCCCTTAACTCTTAGCAGTTTAGGATTTGAAGCAGTCATAGGCAGGAAAATCTTTTTGGCCAGGAAAACCCATCCATGGCACACTGTAACTGAAAAAAAGCATGCAAGTATGCAACAAAGCTGCAAATTAGAAAAGCGACTTTACCAATTTGACAACAGTAGTGATGCAAGTATGTGTAATCAAGCAAGCCAGAGCTTTGAACAGAAACAACTTAAAGGTGCTGCTCTGCACCAACACTTTATGTGTCCCTGAATACACTCAATGCTGTTGATGGGCCTTTTTCCAGCATTCTTCTACTTTTGCATTTTCGGTTTTACAGCCTGTTTGTCTACTTGTTTGTTCAGGAACAAAACTGTTGTAAAATCAAGAAAATAAACATCTTTTTTTTCCCATTAATTCAACCGTTATTTATACAAGTTATTCTCACTGAGTCATGAGAACTCATTTACAAGAGACCTGTTTTAAATAAAAAAACACAGCTGAGTTACACACAGCAATAAACATTTAATATATAAAAGCATGTAAAATGAATAGTAAACAAAAGAAGTGATACAAAAAATAAAAAAACATGCTACCTTATAAAGCATTGTAAGATACTAAAAACAGGAACATGTCTGCATTGATTTTTGATCTGAACTTAACAGTTGCTTACAATCCCTTAGGGGGGTCATAGACAACAACTTCAGATCTTTTTGCAAGATGTTCCAGGTTACAGGAGCAGAGTAAAAGAGGACCATTTTGCCAAATTCAGTGCACACTAAGGGTACACTGCAGGTAATGATGTCTTGAGAGAGCATGCTGCACTGATGAAGTGACAAATAGGAGGAGATATATGAAGGCAGCAGACCAAGGAGTGATTTAAAGATGAAAATATATCAGTGTGAGAGTCTGCATGAAGTTAATGATGACCAGTTGACCAATGAATACAGAGTGTAATGATGAGTATGTTAGTTACAGCCAGTTATGAATCTTGGTAGAAGAGGGATGCCCAACATGCCCCTCTGACCATCAACAACACCGCAGTGGAGAGAGTAGACAGCACCAAGTTCCTGGGAGTGCACGTCTCAAAGGACCTGTCCTGGAGCAGGAACACTGCATCACTGGCCAAGAAGGCTCACCAGCGTCTCTACTTTCTCCGCAAGCTGAAAAGGGCTGGAGCTTCAACCCCCATCATGTGCACCTTCTACAGAGGTGCCATAGAAAGTGTCCTGACCAGCTGCATCACGGTGTGGTTTGGTGCATGTACTGCATCATGCCGCAAGAGCCTCCAGCGCATCGTGAGAGCAGCTGAGAAGATCGTCGGCACCTCCTTCCCCTCACTGCAGGACTTACACAGCAACCGCCTCACTCGGAAAGCCCTCTGCATGGCAGGTGATCCCACACACCCACTACACAGCTGCTTCAGCCTGTTGCCATCAGGGAGGAGACTGAGGAGTCTCCAGGCTCGAACCAGCAGACTGAGAGACAGCTCTGTTCATCAGGCAGTCAGGATGCTAAACACTCTGCCTGCTCTGCCCCCCCTCCCATTTGAACTGCCTTAACACTAAAAACTTTCTCACACATTACCACACAACACAAAGATTTTAACACTGGACTCTGTGTCATCAAACGGGTTATTCACTAAACTCTCGGTCATGTGCTCATTCAGTTTGCACTACTTCTCATATTTGCACTAATGTTTGTATTACATCACTGCCTATAGTCATACTACTGCTTACATTCTCTGTTTACATACTACTGGTTACATTCAATGTTTACATTTATTAATACTGTTTACATTTATTACTACTGCTTACATTTATTACTACTGTTTACATTTCCACTACTTTTATATCTACACCACTGCTGATACATATACAGTATTCTCTGACCAGCCTTATTTAAGGATGCCCAATGTGCCTTACTGCATATGCCACTTTTGCCTCTATAACAACATCAACTACTACCTCATACATATACTGTGTACATTAACTCATATGCTGCTTTGCCACTTTGCAAATGTCAATGCTAGAACCTTTAGTTTATTTTATAGTTATACTTTTTATACTTTTTTATACTAGTATGCAAAAACTCAGGACAGTATTATGTTCATTAAATGTTTAGTGTTTTAGTTTTAGAGTTGGTGTAAATTTTTATACTCTTATACCATTATGCAAAAACTCAGGACAGTGTCACAGTTTTACTATTTTATGCTCATGTTTTTATGTTTTTATGTTTTTCGTGTTGTACTTCATTGTCTGTGTTGCCTGTTGCGTGTTTGTTTGTCCAGCACTTTGGTGTGGATTTGTTCCTGTTTAAAGTGCTTTAAAAATAAAATGGTATGGTATGGTATGGCATGTCTAATATTATATGTTTCAGTGTTTCAATGTTTAAATAGATGTTACACCGAGGGACTGAGAGAAACGAAATTTCAATTCTGTGTATGTCCTGTACATATTGCAGTTATGACAATAAAGTTGACTTTGACTTTGACTTTTGACTTGGTGCACCGTGAGAGACAGTGTCCAACATCTGTAAGGTGCTTGCAGGAGCATTCACATAATGTTATCATGGTCAATGGATGGAAGAAAAGTAGAGTTACAAGGCGTTTCTGTCAGTGTTTCAGGCAGGACAGAAAGTAAGAACCCAATGGTGCAGGCAGAACTCTGAAGCCAGATCATCAGTGGTGGCTGGTGATTTTTTTAATGGGGGGGCGCAATCTAGTGGTCATGAGTCAGCACGAACATGAGTCTGTGAGCAGATTAATGCCTGTAGTAGTTTTGTAATTTTTATTAATAATAAATTTGTAAACCTGAATATCTCCCACCCACAGCATATTACTGAATTAACTCCTTTTGCTCTCTACAGAGACTGAAGAACAGCTTCTACCCTGAGGCTGTTAGACTCATGAATCTCTAACCAGAAGAATCAATGTGAAATATCACATGTTGCTGCTGATCTGTTTCATGTTGCTGCTGATCTGTTTCATGTTGCTGCTGACAAAAAAATCTGTTTCATGCTGCTGTGTTCATCCGTGTTCATCTGCTCATACAGACTCATGTTCGTACTGCTGTTTGGAGTAATGTTTTCTATGATATTAGTGCTTAGTGTATTTTTAGTTGATGTTTTTCTTAGTTCATATCTTGGATGTTATTACTGTTTTTCTTTTACTTTTTATTGTTGGATGTAACTGGGACCCTGTGTACATAATCTTGTTTCATCACATGTACCACATGTGGTGCAAATGACAATAAAGATTCTCTGACTCTCTGATTTAGGGCTTTTCAATTATGCTAAATATGAAAAGGTGGGTTTTGGCATGGACAATATTTATTTTTCCTGGTAGTCAAGAGAGACCCCTTATGATGAATAATATAAATGGAAACAATGTTCCCTCGCCCGGACGCGGGTCACCGGGGCCCCACTCTGGAGCCAGGCCCGGAGGAGGGGCACGTTGGCGAGCGCCTGGTGGCCGGGCTTTCACCCATGGAGCTCGGCCGGGCACAGCCCGAAGAGGAGACGTGGGTCCCCCTTCCCATAGGCTCACCACCTGTGGGAGGGGCCAAAGGGGTCGGGTGCATTGTGGAATGGGTGGTGGCCGAGGGCGGGGACCCTGGCGGTCTGATCCTCGGCTACAGAAGCTGGCCATTGGGACATGGAATGTCACCTCTCTGGTGGGGAAGGAGCCTGAGCTAGTGTGTGAGGTTGAGAGGTTCCGGCTAGAAATAGTCGGACTCACCTCAACGCATGGCTCTGGCTCTGGAACCAGTTTCCTTGAGAGGGGTTGGACACTCTTCCACTCTGGAGTTGCCCCTGGTGAGAGGCGCCGAGCAGGAGTGGGCATACTTGTTGCCCCCCATCTTGGTGCCTGTACGTTGGGGTTCACCCCGGTGAACGAGAGGGTAGCCTCCCTTCGCCTACGTGTGGGGGGACGGGCTCTGACTGTTGTTTGTGCCTATGCGCCGAACGGCAGCGCAGATTACCCACCCTTTTTGGAGTCCTTGGAGGGGGTATTGGAGGGTGCGCCTCCTGGGGACTCCCTTGTTCTGCTGGGGGACTTCAACGCTCACGTGGGCAATGACAGTGAGACCTGGAGGGGTGTGGTTGGGAGGAACGGCCCCCCTGATCTGAACCCGAGTGGTGTTCTGTTGTTGGACTTCTGTGCTCGTCATGGATTGTCCATAACGAACACCATGTTCAGGCATAAGGGTGTCCATATGTGCTCTTGGCACCAGGACACCCTAGGTCGTAGTTCAATGATCGACTTTGTTGTCGTCTCATCTGATCTGCGGCCGCATGTCCTGGACACTCGGGTGAAGAGAGGGGCGGAGCTGTCAACTGACCACTACCTGGTGGTGAGTTGGCTCCGATGGTGGGGGAGGATGCCGGTCAGACCTGGCAGACCCAAACGTATTGTGAGGGTCTGCTGGGAACGTCTGGCAGAGTCTCCCGTAAGACGGAGCTTTAACTCCCACCTCCGGGAGAGCTTTGAACACGTTCCGAGGGAGGCGGGGGACATTGAGCCCGAGTGGGCCATGTTTCGCGCCTCTATTGTCGAGGCAGCTTATCGGAGTTGTGGCCGCAAGGTTGTTGGTGCCTGTCGTGGTGGCAACCCTCGAACCCGGTGGTGGACACCGGCGGTGAGGGATGCTGTCAAGCTGAAGAAGGAGTCCTATTGGGCCTTTTTGGCCTGTGGGACCCCGGAAGCAGCAGATAGGTACCGGCAGTCCAAGCGGCATGCGGCTCGGGTGGTTGCTGAGGCAAAAACTCGGGCGTGGGAGGAGTTCGGAGAGGCCATGGAGAATGACTTCCGTACGGCTTCGAGGCGATTCTGGTCCACCATCCGGCGTCTCAGGGGGGGAAAGCGGTACGCGACCAACACCATTTATGGTGGGGATGGCGTGCTGTTGACCTCAACTCGGGATGTTGTGAGTCGGTGGGCGGAATACTTCGAAGACCTCCTCAATCCTACTGGCACGTCTTCCACTGAGGAAGCGGAGCCTGGGGACTTTGGGTCGGGCTCTCCAATCTCTGGTGCTGAGGTCGCCGAGGTGGTTAAAAAGCTCCGCGGTGGCAAGGCTCCGGGGGTGGATGAGATTCGTCCTGAGTTCCTTAGGGCTCTGGATGTTGTGGGGTTGTGTTGGCTTACGCGACTCTGCAATATCGCGTGGACATCGGGGGCAGTTCCCTTGGATTGGCAGACTGGGGTGGTGGTTCCCCTATTCAAAAAGGGGGACCGTAGGGTGTGTTCCAACTATAGAGGGATCACACTCTTAAGCCTCCCTGGTAAGGTCTATTCAGGGGTTCTGGAGAGGAGGGTCCGTCGGATAGTCGAACCTCGGATTCAGGAGGAGCAGTGTGGTTTTCGTCCTGGTCGTGGAACTGTTGCGAATTCAAAAGGTTGAAGGAAGCTCTGAAACGAATGTGCAAATTTTACAGGTTTATTGTACATAATAAGAATAAACCTTACAGCAACAACAGACCTGACTCCAAGCACAGTCCAACACACACATCTTCAAAGGCAGGGCCACGGTTATAAAACCCTGGATGTCGTCACCGCCTCCTTGGACCCTGGAACCTCCTTGGACTGCTTCAGGACCGCCCTGGAACCACCTACACTACCACGTGACCCTCCTTTCTGTCAACAATCTATCAGCTTCAATGTAAACATCAAATGTTATGTCTGTTGTATGTGCAGGCGTGTAACTGTTCCCTAGTGAAAACAAAGCCCGAGAGAAAAACGTTCTGCCTAGTGTCACATTTCACATTATAAGGCAGAATTAAGTGAATACAAATAATGGAACATAATGGGTGTAATGTAATACTGATAGAAATATATTTCAATTCCCCTTTTGACATGACAAACATCATGTCAACAAAATCCTATATGTTCTATGTGAGAATGCAATTAAAAACTTGATACACATTGGAAATCTCTAACATTCCCACCCACAGCAATATTACATCTAAGTTACCCACCCAGAATATAAAACCCTCATATAAAATAAGCATCAATATAAATGGTAATAAAAACTAAACAGAATAAGATCAGAACAAACAAACAAAAAATAAAACAGACAAAAACAAAGAATAAAACAAATGTAACAAACAAATAGAAACAAGACAAAACAAACAAAAACAATGAACAAGAATAAAACAGACAAAAACAAACAAGACAAAAATAGATGCAAAGACGAACAAATAAAAATAAAAACAAGAAAGAACCGAGCGGACTGTCCCTCCTATCAACAAACACGCCTCTACAGGGTATATGCAGGAATAATGAAGTTAAATTCAATACCTTTAAAAAGGCGTTCAATAAAAAACAACTGGACTTTAATCAGACCTTATAAATCCAATACTTTCTCAAAAACCCTTAAATTACCCAAAATTTATTTATCAACTCTTGACAAACTTCAAAACATTGCATATACTCTGCTCCATTTCTGGTATGTGTTAACCTTAGCAAAGAACTGGTGTCAGGCCTCTTCATCTTCGTCATCATAGACACCTGTGAGGGGAAAAGCCTACACTACTCTGTTAACTAATCCGATATCTGAGAAAAGCTCAACTGCTCTTGTTCAGAGATGTCTGTGATAAGGGCTAAGACCACAATCAAAAAATTAACACTAAATCTATGATTAATCTAATCAGAACAGAAAACACAAAAATCCTTCCATAACCTGTCAAACTCAAATATCTTATTCACATCCATTTCCTATATATATATATTATTCTCTGTACCAGAATGTTCTACCACAAACATTTCCTATCAGTAAAATTCACCGCTAGGCTACTCTTAACAAAGGTGCAGCTAAAATGTATCCTCTAAAACATTTCTAATTATCGTTCAAATCTAAGAATCAAAATTGATAAAACTAAATTATATCTATAGAAAAGTAGTGAAAACCCTGTACACCTTTCTCAAAAATCTATCAACACACAACTATTGTACTGCACATTCACCAGGCACAAACATATATATAGTCACATTAATCTGTCTGAAACATTCACATTCTGTCTGACTCATTCATCTCAACAACCTTCAATCCTTTCTGGACCTCCTGGATCAAACTCACAGTCATTCTTCACAGGCATAAGAATAACCATATGTATCCTTTCAACATACGGTGTAAACAACAATTGAGAGGTTTCAACAAATAATGAGAAAACCTTGGCATATATTAGTGATTAGTTGGTTAGTTTGTTAGTTAATGTGATTAGTTCTGCTCTGCTGCATGTTCCACCTGTTAACCTGTAAGATAAATAAATAAAAAATGGTGCAGGGAAATAGATTTTCCCTTCATTGGTTACACTGCAACATTAAGCATTCATTCAACATTAATTAATCTGCTGAAAAGGGGAGGAATGTAAACCCAGTTATGGTAAGGTTCCTCTGCTTGTCCATCACAGCTGTGGAAACATGTGATTGTAAAGTGCATTTCCCCTTTTCAAATATAAATTATTCACAATTTTATCTTACACGTTCTGTCACAGGGCTGACAGATCATCAGCAGTCCAGATTTGACCTGTAAATGAAAAATAAGAAAAAGTCAGCACTAAATCTATATAAATTACCCCAAACATTCAGATCCAACCTGTTTTTAGGCACTTATTAAAATGATCTTTTATAACTTTATCAAATGTATAACTGTTTCCAGCTCTCATCACTGTATGAAAAGTTAAAACGTTGATCTAATTAGTTATTCGAAATGGTGTGTTTAACTATACAGTATGTTTGTTATCTCCCATCCCCTTTTTGAAACAGGAGGCAATCAAAAAACATCCTGTTACAAAGAAAATAATGGAAGCTCATAACACAAACGTCATCTGTACTGCAGGTGGAAATACTACCAGAAAGAAAAAATAAAAACTCAAAACATCCGAACCCAACCAGTAGCATCAGACTAACTACTTCCACCATAAGACACATCACCTCATTTGACACATGTTACACCACCACTACATCCTA
>JBBPBX010062579.1:0-20782 GCA_038048925.1 Garcialebias charrua
TAATTACTACATAATCTCACATAATTACGTGATACGTATGTAGTAATTACGTGATACGTATCACGTAATTACTATATACATAACACATAATTACGTGATACGTATCACGTTATTACTACATATTATCACGTAATTACGTGATACGTATCACGTTATTACTACATATTATCACGTAGTTACGTGATACGTATCACGTAATTACTACATAAGCTCCAAAAAATATTTTCAATGGATGGCAGCACTACCCTTCCGTACTGGATGACTGAGAATCTTCACCAACATTTTTATATGGATCACTTCTTTTACAACACTTGTAATGTGTTTTGGTTGTCTCTGCAACTGTGAAATGTGGGCTCACCAACATGTTGGGGAAAATAAATAAAACAAAACAACACTTGTTTAGAATTTCCCCATCCTGTCAAGAAGCGCCTGCAGAGAAATGTAGGTCTGATCTGTTTACCTTTGTGTTTCTGCAGAGCTTTCTGAGTGGACTGGAGCACAGATTCATGAAACTGCTGGGCAAATTCCTCCGGGGTGAAGCTGTCCCAGGGTTTTGTGCGTCCATTGATGCTCTGAAGCCCCTCTTTAGCTTGCAATGGGAGTGGGGGCCGCAAGCTGTTTAGCAAACTGGAGCTCCTCTTTGAGATGGGACCTTCACTGGGCCCCCGGGCCTTGTCTGGGTATACAGCTGGAGAGGGGGGTTCTTTTGGCCTTAATGTGTCTCCAAGGGATTTTGGATGGTCATTGGGGGATGCTGGGTAATGTAAGGGGGGGCTATGATGCCTGACATTATGGTGGTCTTCAGATTCAGAGGACTGCTGGGTAAATGCTGGATCTGCAATAATCACATCCACAATCACACAACTGTAACACAGCAGTTAAAGATTGATGTCATTTACACTTACACGTCTACTCAGATACATCATAAAAATCAATACAAACATTTCAGGGCTGGGTAAGCGTGTTTATTCATAGACATGTCTTACCAGAGGTCTGTGATGGAGGGCTCTTGCACAGTGGATGAGGTGCATGCCTGATGGTATCCAAGGTTACACTCTTTTCTTTAATGGCTTGAAGCAATTCAACCACCCTTTCATTGTCTAAAACAAAGCAAAAAATAACAACAACTTGATTTAACACTTATCTTGTTTGTGAGTTTTACATTTAATGCTACGTAAGCACTTAATTGCTGCCACCTCCTGGCAGAAAACGGTAAATCACACATTGCAGGACAATTGCAGTGTGTGTGCTCATTTTCATCTGTGAGGACCATTTAAGCTTTTAAAAACGTTTCCTTTAAATACTGGAAGAAAAAAAACTTTTGTGTTTGTTCCAATTTTTCATGAGCTGAACTCACAGATCTACGTACACAACGGACTTTGTCTCAAATATTGTTCACAAATGTGTGTACAGTAAATCTGTTTGTGAGCATTTCTTTGCAGAGATAATCCATCCACCTCACAGGTGTGGTGCATCAACATGCTGATTAGACAGTATGATAATTGCACAGGAGTGCCGTAGGCTGACCACAATAAAAGGCCACTCTAAAATGTGCAAAGTGCTGACTAACACAGATTTACACACCAATATTTGAGAGAAAAAGGCCTGTTGAGTACAGTACATAGAAAAAGTCTTAGATGTTTGAGTTCAGCTCATGAAAAATGGGAGCAAAAACAAAAGTGTTGCGTTTATATTTTAGTTCAGTGTAGAAAGAGTTTAGGTTAAAGTTTTGGTTTGAGGGACTCTGAAACGCATTGCATCAGAAAGCTTTGACACAAGTCCTCCTGACTAACTGGG
Organism: Garcialebias charrua; assembly: GCA_038048925.1. Lineage (NCBI taxonomy): Eukaryota > Metazoa > Chordata > Actinopteri > Cyprinodontiformes > Rivulidae > Garcialebias > Garcialebias charrua. The sequence goes on from JBBPBX010062579.1 coordinate 1,798, forward strand.
ACAATGCAAAGCATTACACTGTGAGCACACTGCTTAATGCATGCTGCATATAATAAAAGTATGAGGCTGACATTTTCGAACTCCTCTATGATTTCCTTAGTGTCTTGAGTCAGCGTGTTCATGAGTGTAGTGCACCAAGTAGAGCTCATTAAAGTGAAGCATCAGCACACTCCAGAAGTGACTGTCCGTTTTAATCATTATATGAGTAACTTAAGAAACAAGAAGTCAAAGAGAAAATAGAACAGAAGTGATTGACATATGTTGCATGGCATGTTCAGGCCACTGGGTTGGTTCTGTCGTTTCTGTAAAGTGTCCAACTTCCTCATGCTGATGTGGGCTCTGTTGTACTGCAAAAACAGCACAAGGATTTGAGCCAAAACCACATTTACCATGAGCTAGTTTTGATACTGTTCCAATGGTAGTAACAGAGTTATCTTCTCGAAACTACATGAACAAAAATAAGGCAAATTTTGGTAATAATAAAAGCTAATAGGTATGCACGTTTAAGTACCGTATTTCCGGCCTATAAGTCACAGTTTTTTTTAACTAATTTTCATGTCCTACGACTTATGGGGAGAAGCGACATATTTAGGGATTTTTTCCCATATTTTTAGACCAATTTTTGGCTGAGATATGACCGTTTCCATTCATTCTGACGAAAAAAAATGGAGCAGTACCACTTTCGGCCGCTAGGGGCACAGTACCACTTTCGGTCGCTAGGGGCACAGTACGACTTTCGGCCGCTAGGGTCCACCGACCGTTCCCAGCTCATGTGTCCGACAGAAGCCTCCTCTGCTCGGACTCGCTCTGTCGCAGCCCGGCCTCCTGCTCTCTGGAGGTAGGATACTGTTAGCTCAGTGTTTGTTAGCAAATTAGCTTAAGAACCACAGGACAGATTTTGATGAAACTTACAGAAAGTACTCACTGGATAGACATTTACAATGAGTTAGCTGTAGGAGATGTTTGAGCGAAAATTCGATTTATTTATAATTCATTTTCGCAGCGCGCACACGTTTGGAAGACCATCAAAGCGAAACAATTTAAATCCAGCTGATTTGAACTAGGGATGGGGCAGATCCGATCCAGTATCGGTATCGGTATCCGATACCAGCATTACAGTATTTAAGTATCGGGTTGTAACAGTTTTGTGAGACAGGCTTATATTATTGGTAAAGGTTCAGGCTGTTACAGGGTATCGGATCAAACCTGCCGATACTTTTCCGATCCAGCTTCAAAGAGCACTTGTGTTCAATCACAATCTGTGACTGCCCTTTTTAACATTGTGTGAGATAAACCCAATGAAGACACTCTTAAGCCTTACAATAAGGGGGTTCCCTATTGTAAGGCTTAAGAGTGTCTTCATTGGGTTTATCTCACACAATGTTAAAATGAATAGTTTGGGTGCAAAAGTTTCATTATACAGAGTCAAATACCTGAACAGTATCGGATCGGGAAAGTATCGGTATTGGTCGATACTGAGTTAATAAGTATCGGATCGGAAGTGAGAAATGTGGATCGGTGCATCCCTAATTTGAACATTACGAGCATTTAATAAGGAAAAGTTCAGCTCAGATACACCTTTACTATAATGTCAGCAAACAATGTATTTTTTTAGCTGTTTATATTGAGAAATGCAGCGTTCCCACCTGTGCGGGTGCACGTGGCAAAACTAATTTTTAAATCCAGCTGATCGTGCATTTATTAAGGAAAAGTTAAGCTCAGAAACACTTTTGATATGTCAGCAAACATATATACAGTATATATATTTTTAAGGTGTATATCTTGTTAAATTTTAAAGAAATGAAGCGTATCCGCTCGTTGCGCATGCACGCTCCGCAGCACCGATGTAACAAAACTATTTTTTAAAATTCAGCTGATTTGACCATTACGTGCATTTATTAAGGAAAAATTCAGCTCAGACACATCTTTGCTATAATTTTCAGCAAACAAACAATTGTTTTTAAGTGTTAATCTTGTTAAAGTCCTACCGTGCACGCTCCTGTGGCCATTTGCGGTGACGCGTAACATGCATAATAGATGCAACGTATACGGAGGTGCGACACGTTTATGGATTTTTCCACTTTATTGGACATAATTGGACTAAAGCGACTTAAAGGGCGGAAAGTACAGTAAATGGTAAATGGACTGTACAGTAGTCCCTCGCTACTTCGCAGTTTTTTTGCGGATCCCCCGTGATAAACGAGGGACTACTGTACTTATAGCACCTTTCTATCTTATCAAGACACTCAAATCTAATCAGTGCTTTTTCACATTCATACACCGATGGGACACCCATCAGAGGAAATGACGGGTTCAGAGTCTTGCCCAGGGACACTTTGGCATGTGACTGCTGGTGGAATTGAACCCCCAGCTCTTGAATTGGAGGACATCTGCTCCAACCACTCAGCCACAGCTGCTCCTTTTATATGCCATGTCTTTAACTATAATGTGTAGATTGTGAAATATACACCAAACAACTTCTATCACATTTGGACTAAATGGAAGAGTGATTTAACCAAACATTTAACAGGTTGGATTTAACAGAGCTAAAGGGAGTAACTCCTCCACAGACTGACCTTTTCTCTGCTGCATAGTGACATGGGAGAGTTTAAACATGGTGAGAAATCGCTTCTTGTCCTCCAGCTCTGGTGCCTTGTCCATTTCCTCAGGAGTGAAGCGTGTGCTGAGCTGAGGAGGAGGAGGAGGGGGAGGAGTGCGTTTTGATTGTGAGGCAGGTGGTGAAGGGCTACGCTCTCTGAGCATTCTCCTTCTTTTCCTTCTCTTCTGCTGCACGAGCTCATCACGCCTGCTGACTGTAGTCAGGCCTACATGTTTCAGGAAATCTAATTTCTACACAAAGAGGTACAACAAATGAAATACGCAAAGTTTTATTGAGATAGCTTGTAATTTTTTATGTAAAAACCCAGAAAGCATATATTTTTGGGCGGTGTTTTACCTCTGTGGAGTCATCGAGCTTGAGTGGGGGCTGCTCTGCTACTCTCCTGAGATGGGCTCTCACCTCCTCTTCATCACTCTCATCATAAGAGTCATCCAGTTCATAATAGTAACCTGCAGAAAATACAAAAGTTATGACTCCACATGTAAATATGGCCCATACGTTGTTTTAATTGATCTAAACACATTATTAGATGCACTTATACGTTGTTTGGGAATACCTTTCTCTCTGGCCTCCCTCCTCCTCTTCTCCTCCAGATCCAGTTTACTGACGGGCCTCCGGTGCTGCTGGAGAAACTCGGCATAGATGAGCATCGGGTCTGGACCCATCCCCGATGGAGCTGCCTGTACCATCCCTGACCCAGGGACCATTCCAAGACCGTGTCCATGTCTACCTTGACCCGGATGTCCCTGGAAGTTCTTCAACCCACTGATTTTGGAGCTTCCTTCCATTTCATACTGACTCGATAGAGGCAGCGACGCCCTCTGCTGATTCAACAAGGTCTGGGTGGATTTCTCCAGCTCAGCAAGGAAGGTGCTGGGCTCAGGAAGCCCTGGAGGAGCTCTCAGTGGAGGATATTTCTCCATGGCTCCCACATCACGCCTTCGAGATGCATCTTCATACTTGAAGGGGCCTGGGGGCAGCCGACTGAGCTCATAGTGCCCCATCCCCGAGAGCTCGTGGTTACGCCTGGATTCGGAGATTGTTTCTATATGAGCTGCGGGGTTCCACAGGGTAGTGGGGGGTGGAGGGTGGTGTTCACGAGGTGGCTGCGGAGGTTTGGGGGAGATGAGGGGTGGAGGGGCACCTAATAGAGGGTGATGTTCTCTGCTTCCTGGTTCATGAGGATTTTGTAAGGACCTGCAGTGACAGAATAAACAGAAAATGAATTCAATGCAAGTAGAACAATTTTTTTTCTCTAAAACAGAGTATTTTCTTTTTACAAATACAAACTAGAGACTGAAAACAAAGCTTGTGTGTCATGCCTACTTCCTGTCACCCATGTCTGTGTGTCTGTGCAAAGCAGCGTTATCAAACCCAGACAGAGTAGCCCAGAGCAGAGTGAGGATGTGGCCAAGGCAAACCCTTTCCTCCCAACACTGAAGCTGCTTTTTGATCTGTTGGGCCTTTGTAGTGATGCGTGTGCACAAACATGCACGCAGAAGACAGCAGTACACTAAATAAGAGGCCAAAAGAAATGTCATTCTGACAGGATGTCAGAGGACAAAAAGACTGATATGAATGGTAAGATGTGTGTGTGTGGGGGGGGGGGGTTGAGGAGGTAGCTGTAAAGATGGAATAGCAGCAGTCAAAGTGAGCAGGAAATAAGAGCAGACTGGTGATGGACACTTTCTCAAGTATGTTTCTAAATCAAACCTGGCAGTAGAGCACACTGCATGGCCAGTCAAATCATCCATGCTTCCTGTTTGTGTTGTGTGTGTGTGTGTGTGAGGGAGAGTACGGTAAGTAAAATGTGTCTTATCTGCAATCTGCAGACTGTGAGCTGTGATTATGCGATTATACTGTAGGGTTACAGATAGTGTGTGCACATGTGTGTATCCCCCGTCCTACCAGCGTCAACCACAACCTCTCTTCTGAATCAGGCACAACAGCACAAACACAGGCACTGCAACAATGGAAGGTAGGTAGGAGGCTTAGAGTGTGCATGGTTGAGAGGATTAGTTGAGAATTAGCTTTTGTGTATCCAAGTACTCTCACCCGCTGCCCATTTGAAATCTTTACCAGTTTCCACTCATCAGAGTCAGAGATTCTTTATTGTCATACGCACCACATGTGGTACATGTGATGAAACGAGATTATGTGCACAGGGTCCCAGTTACATCCAACAATAAAATGTAAGAGAAAAATATTAATAAGATCTAAGACATGAACTAAGAAAAACATCAACTAAAAATACACTAAGCACTAATATCATAGAATAACGTTACTCCAAACAGCAGCACGGACATGAGTTTGTATGAGCAGATGAACACAGCAGCATTAAAACAGATTTTTGTCAGCAGCAACATGAAAGAGATCAGCAGCATGAAACCGCAGTCATCAGGATCCTGCTTTACAACCCCAATCAACGCCTAAACGTAACAGTCTGTTTTCCCACGTCAGGCCTGATTGGTACCTCCAACAAAAATGGAGTAGATGTGCTTCTGAGGGGGGTTTTATCTTTTACTGCTTAGTCCCGCCTGAAAAACTTCTAAAGCCTGCCATCCTCTGAGGCTTCAAAGCACAGCAACAACTGTCCCTGTAAGGCTAGCGGAAACAGAAACCAATCTTCCTCTGCACATTAAATTGTGCATGCACTGAAAGCATTTCTACATTTTGCTGTCACAAGCCCAGAACAGCTTGTCTCCATCAGATAATAGACATAAAACAGTTCTGAAATTGCTAAATCAAATCACAATAAATGCTGCCATGGCATGTGGTTTGATAAAAAAATTAAAAAAAAGCTTTTTGAAATGTCTTGGCTGGTCTCAGCTTTGGGAGAGTTAGCTCACCTGTGCGGGTCTGTCCTGTGATCTGGTACGTCAGCGGGCCGGCCCATGTCCAGATGCTGCTCCAGAACCTGCTGGCGGAATTCAGACACCTGGTACTGACGATCCTCTTTCTCCTGCCGCAGCTTGCGTTGTCGCGCCAGCCACCGCTCCTCCTCGTTGGGCCTCGGCGGGATGGTTGCGGCTGGGAGCCCCGTGGCTACAGTGCCGGGCCCCAAGTAGAGGCTGTGGCCTGAGATCAGACCAGGAATGGGATGATGGGGTTGAATCATTGACGAGTGGATTCCAGGTGGGACTGGTTTGGGAGCTGGAAGGGCGGGCTCTTTGGTTTTGTCTGCAGAGAGGGGGGGAAAAAAGTCAGAATGAAAAACACAATGTTCTAGCTGAAGTTGATCATCAACATTTTTTTTAGTTTAATCTATAAAATCAGTACTGCAAACGTCAAGCATCTTAATCTAAGTATCAATTGGCTATTTTAAATACATTTTAGGATGAAAAACAAGTGCAAGGTTTGAACAAATATTTCAAATTCTGTCAGAAGAGATCAAGTTTAACTAGTTTTGTGTTTTATCTGACAATCAGTGTAAAAGTCAAATATTCAGTGTACATTATGCAGATAAAGTTATAATTCAATCTACGGATTTGTTAATGTAAAGTGTTTACTGGGACCAGAGGTTATATGGCTGCATGGACACATACCAGCCCGACTGGGCGTCAGTCTCTCAGGCTTGCCTCGTTCCTCTTGTCCCCTCAAAGAGTGGAGCTCAGTGAGATAGTGGTTCTCCATGGCCTTGGACGCCTGCAGCTCCTTCTCTCTCAGAGCTCTCTCCTTCTGCCTTTCCAGTTCCTTCTCCCTTTCCTTCTCCTTCTCTCGTTCTCTCTCGCGCTCTCGTTCTCTTTCACGCTCTCTTTCCCTCTCCAGCTCCTTCTCTCTTTCCCGTTCACGCTCTCGTTCCCTCTCCCGCTCTTTTTCCCGTTCTGCCTCGCGCTCCCTCTCTTTTTCGCGTTCTCGCTCTCGTTCTCGCTCACGCTCTCGTTCACGCTCCCGCTCGCGCTGCCGCAGCTCGTCTTCCAGCTGGAGTCTGAAAAGCAAAGTGGACGAAGAAACAAAAGGACGTCAGCGAAATCTGAAAAAAACCCAACATGATTGCGGCAGAGTGCTGAGATCTGCTCCATGCATTTACCAAGGGGAACTTTACCTCTCATTCTGCAGTGCTGACAATGAAGGGTGTGCAAAGTCCCCAGGGTAGCGCACCCCTGGTAGGTGCATGTGAACAGCAGAAGGATGGATGGGGGGTAAAGCTCCCCCTGTTGGTAATGGATAGAAAGGTGACCTTAAAGCAGAGAGGCAGAATGGGTCATCCATCCTGGAATAGAAGAATTAGCAGAAAAAAAGACAGAAAAAAGAGAAAGTCAGTCTCCAGTGAGATAATGCAGCATTTACTTGTTAACCTGTATGCCTCCATCTCCCAAAGAAGGAGCATCACAAGGTCCTCTGACTTTCAAGGAGGCAGGGTATCTGTCAGTGAAGCTCAGTCACTACACAGAAGCCAGGAAGAGACAGAGTTGTTGATGCACAACTGTGTTTCCATGTGCGTGTGTGACAACCTCAGCCCAGACCTCATTAAATCCATTACAACGCAGTGTGTGTGATGGCTGCTGCAGTTCTATGATATCGGATGACAAACTAGGAGCATGCAGCCTGCGATGGCCCAAAGCAAGCAGCGCCCTTCTGAACACACACAATCATGAGTAGAGTGTTTCACATATATTCAGTAAAAATTTCCTCACACCCTTACTACAAGAAACAACACCAAATCTTATTTTTATTAAGAAATTCTGAAGCAGGATCTTTATAAAACCCTTCAAGAAGTTTTCTGTGGTGATTTCCTTCAAACATTTATGAACAAGCTCCAAACATACGATTAGAAACATCAGAAACGTTCATTCTCTTCTGCTAATCTCACCACATATGGCCTAATTTTAGTAAAGGAAGGAAGAACAGAGCATCACTGCAACATCTGACAGACAAATGATGATGCTCCATCCTTCAGCAACAAACTGTAATGTGACAACCATTTTTACATCCGGCCTTTTAAAAGTATTATGATGTTCCTGACCACCTATTTATTCTTAAAACACAGGCTTTTTACAGGCAGCTTGTCCAGTGTTAATGGATTGTAGAATTTATCTCTAATCTTTGGTGTTGAAAAAAGGTTTTGCATCATACAGCTTACAGGTAGTTCCAGAAGGCAATTTTCTTTAATCATCATCCTTTGTAATATATTACGTTGCTTTTTGTTTATCTAGAACTCGGCACATTTGTTTGTGCTGCCATGAATTATATTCATGTCTTACTTTGATTTACATTTCCTTCGTTCAATAAATGTACAAATAATAAAAAAAACAAGTAAAACTTGTTACCAACTGGAACGTCTGTTCTACATTAGCTGTGCAGTAACGTGTTAACTGCAGAGTAGAACAAGATGCACATTACTTTTGCACAATCTATTAACTGGTGCAAGGTCAAAAACAGAATGGTTACCTGTATTGAGTGAATGAGGGGTGGGGCAGGTAGCTGGGGTGGTAATAAGCAGCTGCAGCAGCTGCTGTCGCAGGGTCCAAGCCTAAAGGCAAAGATGGCATCCTAAGGGCATCCTCAGCTGTCGCGTAGGGCCGAAATCCCCGGAGGTATTCCTCTGGTATAGGACCGGGTGGCACAGTATTAGGGAACTGTCTAGGCAGGCTGATGATAACAAAGAGGTACGACGAAAGAGAAAAAAATGGAAGTTAGTTTGATTTTTATGTTTACTGTTGTGTAAATTCATCAGAATTCAGTGAGAAACTAAACATAGTCAAATGGTTTTTCAGCACTAATGACAACTAGATGAATGTGGCTTACTCCAGAAATTTTCTATATGCAGATAAAGTTGGATCCTAACACCAACCAGTGTAACTTTCCTTCAAAAAACACGACTACCAGTACACGTAGAATTGTTAAACACAGAAAACTTGAACTCACTTTAGGGGCTGAAAACGAGAGTCCTGCATGACGGCACCAGGGGTGAGACCGAAGGCATAGGGGTTTCCCAGGAGGTGAGCAGGGACTGAGGGGCCACCTTTCTCCTGTGAGAAGGTTCCCTCAGCACCCAGACGTTCCCTGCTGGTCCCTCGAGGCCCCGAGTCAGCCTATAGACAGATACAGAGAGCGAGTCTTGGTTATTGTTTGTTAGAACCTGTGACCGTCACGGTTGTCACTACTCATGGAGACAATCCTTTGAGGGGGGAGATCGGAGAAAGAGTGAGCCTGTTTGTGGCCTCTTTTCCTATCTCACGCACTTTTACACAATTTCTCACATGGCATCGTTCTGTTAAAAATAGACTGCGTAACATTTTCTAAGGTAATTTATGGTAAAATGAAAGACGCAGGCAGAATGGTAAAAAAAAAAAAACAACAGCTCCACCGTTTTACCTCTAATTGTAAACAAGAGATGACATCTGTATGATCGATGAGGATGCGGTAATGGCAGACAACAGTCCTGCTTCTAGCAATGATGACGACTTTGATGTACCGGTAAGTAAAAAGGATGTGTGTGTGTAATTTTGCATGTATCCTGCTCAAAGCAACGTCTACAGGGAAGACAACAAAGTCCAAAAAGCAACATCCCACTGCCTCCATTTATGTTGCTTCTCTCTTCCCTTTCCCATCCCCTCCCTCCATCCTTTTGGCAGCAAGCCTAGTCTCACTTATTCAATCCCACAACAAGCAAACACAGACACTCAGCAGGCACATACACCGTTACAGAGCTACAAAAGACAACCTGCTGTGCGAGTGGGAGTGTGCGTTCTCAAGCTTTGGCTTTAATTGGTCTACAAATGCAATTGCGCTACTGAACATGTTACAATCCTTACAATTTCTACAAGGACACTGATTATAGAATGCACAGTTGAGAAAGATTTCCATGGGAAATATGGGATATTTATCACACATTTTACAAATCCAGACTTGGAGCTGGCAAGAGAACAACAGGAGAGAGAGAGAGAGAAAAGAAAAGATTGAGATGAAGCCATAAAGCCAGTGAGCTAAAGGAGAAGGCAGTTCTCGCCCCACTAAATTAACCTTTGGGCTCCCTGGGAATAGAAAAAGACCTTACAGCAGTGCTGCTGTCTCTCTCACCACTGCCTTTGATAAAACAAATCCCATTTACTGAGCCATTACCTCCACATCCTCCTCCACAACCACTGACCCAGGCTGACACCGATGCGCCAACTTCCAATCTTAAATGCCTCTAATGTTCAGACTCCTCACATGACCCTTTGTGTAAACCCCACTCCACACTTTCGAGTACGGTAGTCTAATGTTACTGTGTGCTCTGTGCGGTTTGTTGCGCTTCACTTAACACCATGGCACTTTATTCCCTCAAAGCAAGCGGTCTCCTCCACCCCATCCCAATTCCCTTAAAGCTTTATGAGCACAAGGAGAAGGTGGATGTTCCCTGATGGCGTCACCAGCCAAGTGGAAAAGAGGGTCATGTACGGCAAAATCTGCCAGTATCACAGCGTAGTTTGGGAATGACAATTTCAGTTAACGTTTACTCTGGTGCTCGTCTTTTTCCTTCTTTTATGAGCCATAAGGTCTTTGAACATACAGTATGGGGTGATGTTGCAGGTCAAATGTTATTTTTTAATACAGCAGAATTTTAAACTATATCCTGAAATTTTGCATATTCATATTTTTTCTGGGATCAGAAAAAAAAGAAAGAAAAAAGATCCACAAGTTTAAAGAAACAGTCAACCAATCAGCACGTACATTTTAAAAATAGAATAGTGCTGCAGACATGGCTGAGTCTTGTATTTATTTTTGCAGTTCAAAACTAGCGAAGGCATCAAAACAGGAAGTGAACTGAAAAAAAATGCTACATAACAGGCAAAGATAAAAATGGTTTGTGATTTGGTAATAAATTACTTGCTCTTTAACTTTAAACAAGTACAATACTGTACCATTCTTACGAAGGTACCTGTATAAGTTTTCATCTTGCTTGATTACTCAAAGATTCTATTGAATTAGTTTTGTGGATGCTCATATGATTGCATCATAAGTACTGTAATCAGCATTCCAGTATTATATCTACTTATATCTACTTATATTATATAGCACTTTGAGATTTTTATTAATGAAAAGAGCGGTATAAATTTAATTTATTATTATTATTATTATATCTAAATTTGTTTGCACTTTTACCATTTATTCACGGTGCTTTCCATGTGACCAATATGTCCAGTAAAATAATTTTTGCATCTATTAAAAAAAAAATAATCACATCCATACCAGCCAACAGTGGCACCATGTGTCAAATATTGGTGCTTGCACATACTAAGTAAGAAGGGACTACTATGGTAGATCGATCCCATACTCATACACAAAAGAAACCTAGGTGCAGCCATCAGAAAATAAGGGATTAATAAAACTGTACGAAAGTTACAAAGTACCAATGAGTTAGCTCATGTGGATGCTAAAAGCATGTAGCAAATCCTTTTTAGGACACTGCTGTGGCCCTGTGATGAACTTGTGACCTGTCCAGGGCGTCCCCCACCTCTCGCACAGTGACTGCTGGGCATGGATCCCCGCGACCCAAAAGGGAAGAAGTGGGTAAAATATAATGGATGGATACACTGCTGTGATGATGTTTGGAAGTCCACAGATTGTATACTATGTCATTCACAAATGCTGTATTTCATTGATTCCATTAGTGGCACAAACATGTAGGAAACATAACTACAGTAGTGGCAGTGTTTCCCCTACCATTATACAAGCGGGGTGCGCCACCCCGTCAACAGAACTGAGCACCCCGCCTACCAGACCAAACTTGACCACCCACCCACCCAGCACTGGCATAGCACTAAGCTAGCAGCACAAAATACAGGCTCTCTAGCTAAAAAGCTAAAGGGAGCGCTCACGTTGCCTCTCCCCTCGTGCTGAATGCCCCCTGCCCCTACAAGCTGCACTCAGACGTGTCCGTCCCCCCGTCAACAAAAATCATGGATGAGATGAGCACCCCGTTATGGCAAGTTAACTAGGGGAAACACTGAGTGGGTAATGACTTTAAAGTAAATTGCACTGTAAAACAGCTGCTTTTAGTCACCCAAACCTTATCAAATAGTAAAATCACACAACAAAGCTTCATAATTGTCATGGCTGCTTGAAAATCTCTCATGCAAGATTAGGGCTGGACGGTAATTCGATATCAATATATGTCATGATATACTTTTATTCAATAACGGTGATATGAGTTTTAAGCACATTTTCAATATTTCGATACGATTACAGCGTTTCACTGACGCATTTCTTTTTCTGTTCGGGTTGAAGCGGTCGCTTCAGTTTCAACTCAAACAGAAAAAGATGTGACACAACTACGTAAGTGCATGGTTATGTAGATGTTACGTGGAGCTCGAGTCCAGAAGGAGTCAGCAGTGGCAAGCTAGGCTCCAACACGCATTAAGTTTTTGCTTCAAAATGAGTGCCCATGACCATCAGAATGCGACTGAACAAGCTTTCACAAGCAAAGAGAAAGCATATGACATCATTGATAAAAGATGGTGTAGTGGCAGGGCTTTTGACTTGGGACCCGAAGGACGCGGGTTCGCGCCCCGGCCACTACACACCTTGGGGTGTCTATGAGTGCACATCTAATTCTCCAGCTCCCCGAGCGCGACTACGCTGCTCGTTGCACCACCTGGTGGTGGTTGGGTTAAAGGCAGAAGACCAATTTTGTCTGTCAAGTATGGGAAACATACACAGATGACAAAATGTGACAAATTATTATTATTATTATTAAAGAGGAAAGAATAATTTGGTGGTGTGGAAGTGGTTCGGCTATCTAAGCTCCGATAAACTGCAGGTTTCAGTGTGCTGTCAAATGTGACGGACAGTCGTTCCAACTAGCGGTGGAAACATCTAACTTGTTCCAGCATCTGAAAAGTTTCTACTCGATAGAATACGCTGAGAGTCAGAAGATGAAGCACAATAAAGTTTGAGCCAACGTGTCCCTGAAACAACCCCCCCAGCTGTATCAAAAGAGAAATCCATGCAGCAAACGTTAGGTTATGTTGTTGTTTAAAGTTCAAACTATTAATATTGACAAAGTTGAGAGTTTTGTTTATTTGACAGTGATTTCAAAAATGTTTGAAGGCTAAATACAAATAAAAGTTGAACATTAATTTATTTGTACATGTTTGTACAGTTTTTCTGAGGCTTTTGCCGTATATTGTTTATATCGATATTGGAATTACTGTATATCATTATCTACCAAAATTAAGAAATATATCGTGATAAAAGTTTTGGCCATATCGTCCAGCCCTATGCTAGATGTATTGATAGATCTATGCATTAATTATAAAATGTGTCAACTGCACAAATATATGCACATAATACGATCCACAGACCACAGTCCAACAGTGCAAGAAGCTGTGCATCAATTTAAATTCCTTCATTACAAGTAAAGGAAGGCCAAACTCTAGTTTGTAATTAAAATTTGACTCAGGGAAGTTTACAGTGTATCCTTCCTGACTATGTATACCGGTACACATTGTGTGCGTCAGTGGGCCACAGCTTTAAGTCTAAGTAGTTACTGTATATGGAAGCAATTTCCAGACACATTACAACCAAAATCAATTAACTATACTTTTACATCAAATTTTCCACAAATCATATTACAGTAACATGAAACAGCCGTAATTAAGGTATTTGTGTGTTATTATAAATTAGCCACAGATTGATTTGGTTCCTTGTTTTAGCAACTTAAGTGTTAAATGACAGCAAATACCTGTTACATAAGAGCTCAATAGTGCTTAAAAAAGTTAATATATAATACGTCTGCCTTCCTATCATTACAGTTTTTCAGCCTTTATTTATCATTTAAGTAATTCTACATAAAAGATTTAGATGTTACGTGTCGTTATTGTAAAAAGCCATTTCTACAAAGATGAAACTTTCTACAGTATTCCCACTAGAGAGGCCCTTTAGTGACTCAAGCGCCTACACAATCAACCATTCATGCCTTTTTGACTTCTTGCTGAAAATATATTCTTCACCGGTACCTGTCACACTCAGACTCAAAGACACATCCATTAGCAGCCATCTTCCTCAGCATGAGCTAGGCCCCTGTAACCCTCAGTGAAGGTGGGAGACCCTGTGCATTGTAGAGTGCTCGTTTATGCCTCTCAGATGGAGGCATGAATCCAAATTGCCAATTATAAAGCAATTACAGGCTGCAGTGGGAGCAGACTCCCGCAGTCATTAAAGCAAAATGCCAGAGCACTGAGCCATTCCTCCTTCATTGCGTTGCCTGTAACCCTACCTCTGAAAGGCAGGCCCATGTCTCAGTCCCTGAAATGCTCTTTTAATATACAAAAAGAGGGCACAGACATTTAGTGGATACTTTACAGGAGCTCCAAAAAGCAGACCACAGACTCTGTGTAAAACCAACTGCTTACCGTATTCGTCGGCGTATAAGTCGCACTGGAGTATAAGTCGCACCAACCTAATTATGCCCAATTAAATGGAAAAATCAACGTATAAGTCGCACCGGCCTATAAGTCGCACCGGCCTATAGGTCGCACCTCACGTGAACTGGTGTTTTGCCCAAAATGGACTGGCTGCCAAATTGTTTGGAAGGACTTTTGACAAGATTATCACATAAAAACTACAGTATTTTGTTTGATGTGTCTTAGTTGAACTTTTCATTAATAAATGAACATTATTTTGGACTGGCTGCCAAATTGTTTGGAAGGACTTTTGACAAGATTATCACATAAAAACTACAGTATTTTGTTTGATGTGTCTTAGTTGAACTTTTCATTAATAAATGAACATTATTTTGGACTGGCTGCCAAATTGTTTGGAAGGACTTTTGACAAGATTATCACATAAAAACTACAGTATTTTGTTTGATGTGTCTTAGTTGAACTTTTCATTAATAAATGAACATAATTTTTGTATATTTTGTGTCTTTCATCATTTATCTTTAAAGATATTTTTATTAGCTGACATTACAGTAAAAAACGTGTCTCAGTTTAAAATGATGACAGAAACAGATACTGTATTTATTTTATGGTTTTTATTTATTTATTCAAAACCATTGAAGTCTTCATCTTCATCTTCATCTTGGACCAGGCAGATGTCAACAGTGTAGGTACTGTAAAGGGTTTCTTAGCGCCCATAGCGGCCGAAACTGGTACTGCACCATTTTTGGAGTTTTTGACCAAAGTCAAATTATGACCAAAATATTGGAAAAATCTATGTATAAGTCGCACCGGCCTATAAGTCGCAGGGCTTAGAAATGTAGGCAAAAAGGTGCGACTTATACGCCGGAGAATACGGAGAATACGGTAGTTGGTTTTTTTGCACTGTAATATGCTGCTCAGTAACTTAAAACTTTATTTTGTCATCTGCATAAAAAACAAACAAACAAAAAAACCATTTGCGGTGCATTTGTATTGTGCTTCTTCAAAGTCTTCTGGGCTGTAGCACAAATGTTGAAGATGCCACAACGCCAGCTTTCATGACGCATCTCCCCAGTTCCCCCCAACCCTTTGACCCCTCACCCCAACCTCTTGTCATCATCACCTCCCTTAACCTCCTTATTGTTCAGCTTGGTGGCCTAGAGCTGCTTCTGGGGGTGATGCAAACCCATTGACCTGACCTTTTCAGTTTGAGCTTGACCTCTTAGATGCACAATCACAGAAATTGCATAAAAGGCACTAAAACGCATGCATACATTTGAGAATTAGCTATGCTGAATGAAGACAATGATGGAAGTCTTTGCTGCTTTGTTTTTCCTTCTGGTATGTGAAACAGCAATGCTAAAGCAATTAAAACAAAACAAAAGGATGTCGTCCTTCTAACAGTTTCTCTGCCTGTACAGCCTCTTTCTGATTTGGCTGACCCTTGAACTACAACAGGGTCATTTTGAAAATGCTGTGGCTGCACAGGGTGAAGTTCAGGTGGGGGGTTTCCAAGAGAAAGGACAATGGCCTGAATGCTACCACACAAATCTGGCTGATTGACCAAATCACCCACCCCTCACAATCCACCCTTCTGTTTGTCCCCTGGGAACAGTCAAAATGTCCTGGAGAGCTTCCGCATGTTGCCGAGTGCTGCTCAGAACCATGTACTTGGCCTCAACCATTAGCCCCGAGCCGAGATAAGAAGGCTTAAAGCAAGGCCATAATCCATAATCCACTCCTTATCAAAGCAAGCAGCTCTCCCACCTTCTCTCTCCCTCCCTAGTGGTGGGTGTCAGGTCGACAAGCCACAGGATGCAGTTGACTGCGTAGGTGATTGGGGTAAGGCTTGGAGGATGAACAGAATCAGGACCAGAACTAGGGAGGGACTTCTCTGGGGGCCAAGTGGGAGAGGGCTCGAAGGGGCACAGATGTTGACTGCCGTTGACGCTGTCACCTCAATGTCCCAGTGGCAGCTGGGATTGTTTGGTGCATTGAGCCACTGAGTTTGTTGAGCTATATTCATAGACCTGCCAGCTACGTCACATCCACATAAGTCAAATATATACTGGCACGTTACTAGCTGCAGGCCTGCTATAAAATCAATTGATCCATGAAGAGCCTATCTGGATGTACAATTGCGCTGAGGCAAGTAAACAAATAAGATTAGGACATTACTTAGATAAGAGACAAGAATAAAACACAAAGGAAGCACAAGACATCAGAGTAAGGATGCACAATATTATTGGCATGTTATCAATATAGGTTGATATTAGCGATAAAGTTAAATATCGGACATCGGCCATGCCATCAAAATAACTCACCTATGTGAAAGGCTTCTGTGTTAAGTCAAATTTTAATTTAAGAAACTGTCAAGTATATCTGTTAATGCACTACTACTTATGCATCAAAAAGGCGTTCAATACAAGATCAACTGGACTTTATTTGTAACAGAAGACGTTTCACTTCTCATCCGAGGAGCTTTATCAATTCAATGAACCAGACTGTGTGTGCGTGGAGTTGACTCAATGTACTACTTACCGGTATGCACTTTTCACTTGTAGCTTGTGAACAGGTTAGATTTGTGAAAATTAACAAATTTGTACTGTTCCGAGTGTTGTCATTGTGTTAAAGAGAGTAAATGTCTCTGACATTAAACATAATCCAAGTTGAAGTGTTACATCATTTTCAGCCTCTTTTTTGGCATCTGCATTTGGTAGCAGCCCAAACTGACAAAGACCATACAGAATAATGTAGTAATTTCATTCTACAGCAGAGAAAGCTATGTAGACCCTGTAAATATAAAAATATTGGTATTGATATCGGTTATCGACCAAATAAGTTTTAACACATCGGCATATCGGCCAAGAACCCAATATTGTACATCCCTACATCAGAGCAACTTAAAGTCAAAGACAATTACCGGTAAGTGCAGACTTCAGAAGGGTGTGTGTGTGTGTGTGGGGGGGGGGGTGGTGTAAAAATGTTATACCTGGCGTCCCTCAGTCCGCCACAGGCCGTTGCTTGTTTTTGTTGGAGCAATGGTGACTACAGGTGGAGTGTTTGGCACACTGTGGCCCGCTGGGGGAACCAGGACAGGTCCTGGACCAAGTGGACCTCTCTTGGGTGTACTGACTGGAGAGCTGTGGTTGGTAGCTGGAGATGACACTGGAGATGATTCGCTGCTGATGGAGGATGCAGCTGAAGGAAAGAAAAAGACAAATAGATTCTATAAAGACATGAAAGACCATATTTTTTGGGGCTGTCAAGTAATTAGAACCTATTGGAGGGAGATACATAAAGCAATACAAGATATTATTGGATGTCAGCTGCCTTTTGAAAGTAAAGTTTTGTTTTTTGGACTGATGCCTGAAGGATGCTCAAAGATGGACAAATACCTAATTAATATTTTATTAGTGGCGTGCAAAAAAGCCATAACGAAACATTGGCTTTCACTCGAGAGCCCAACATTGAACATATGGATGGACATTACAATGGACATATACAGGATGGAGAGAATAACTGCAGAAGTAAACGATGAAAAGGACCGATTTATTCTATGCTGGAAGAAATGGATGGTTTATATAAAATCATGTAGACCAGATATAGACCTAGTAACCTCTGAATGATTGTTGACTGTGTCAAAAACCACTTTCACTCCTTTTACATTAAGTTTTTTTTTTTTATTTTTTTATTTATTTTGTTTTGTTTTTTGTTCTTTATTAGTCTTGGTTTATTTATTATTTTTTGTTTCTTTATTTCTATTTGTTAAAGACATTTAAATGGATAATTTACAAATAATTGAAGTGTTAAATGTTAAATATGTTAAATGTATTTATAAATGTCAATAAAAAAGAGAATAAAAAAAAAAAAGAAAGACTATACTGTTTTGTTTTTCCCCAATAAATTGAAAATGTAACATGAACTGTGTGGACTCCTTCACGAGTTATTCTGGGCTTACAGAACACAGATTTATAGAATGAGACGGACGGCCACGGACCCTGATTAGCAGGACAGTGATCGGGATGAACAGCCCTGTGAGGATCACACAGACACACCGTTTAAACGCTAACACTATTACTGTATGTATGTGTGATGCTTACAGAACTCTTCTCTCATCACAACACGTACACAAGCACAGCAGGTGGTAAAAAGCTGGCCCAATGAGTTTCTCGGCTGCGCTGTAGCTGTGCCACATTAACAAAGCCCTCCAGGGAAACCCTGTGGCGCAGGGTCACGGTCTGGTCACATGCCTTGCTTCATTTCAACACATCTCGTTTTGCCCTCTCTCTAGTTACAAACCTCAAACATGATGTACTCACATTAACATACTTTTATTTTGAAATTCATCTTCCTCAACTCCCTCATTTACTCCTTGATCCACTCATCCCCCGACCATTTTGTAGTTTATCCTTCAGTCTTCCCTTCTTGTAGAAATTTCATTTTGTTACCCCGCAGTGTTTTACCCTACAACATCATATAGGTTCTTTCATTCCATTTTTCTCTTGCAAGCTTCTTCTCTTGACAGTAGTGTGCTGTAAAATCACCTGCTCTCAGAGGAAGTGCAGCATTACACAGTCAAACTGGGTCACAACCCTCTCAATGGGATACGCACACTTTGGTGCCGCAAAAAGGACAAAGAGAAATGAGCGCTGAAGTATGCAAGTAGCATATTTGTGCAACAAAATGCTTATGTGCAACTGAATTTAAACGGGACAAAAATAAAATAAAATAAAAACTCATGGGCAGTTTTAGGTTTGATTTGGCTCCAATTTTACTCAGAAAAAATAAAATAACAGATTTCTCCTCATCTGCCATCTCTTTTCTGCTTTGGTTTCCATGGCAACGTAACCAAAAGACAACATCAGCTGATACTGTACTGTACTACAGGATGCTAAGGCACCGAATGATTTCAAAATCTTCACTCTGATTACTACCATAGAAAAACGAAATAAAGAAATACAGAGAAGTGAGGTCATGCTTATATGAAAAATCTGTGTTTGTGTGGTGGTGGTGG
>JBBPBX010062580.1:0-20782 GCA_038048925.1 Garcialebias charrua
GGAAGTATGATTTCAAAAGTAAAACTGTGCGTACTACTTTAAAACAAATGTGCATTTCGGTGCATGGAGTAAAACTATGGAACAGTTTGGATGATGAGTTTAAAAATTGCACTACAATAATCCAATTCAAGAAACAGTATAAAAAAAGAATGGTTAACTCTTACATATTGAGTTGTTAATGGGAACAGTGGTATATTGTTATGTATGTTATTGTTTAAATATTGTTTGCAACTTGTTTTGTTAATTTAATGTTTACGGCCATGACATTTTTGTAATTATTGAGAAAGGGGGCAGGTCTATACAAGATTTTCTTCTTCCTGCTCCCTCTTCACTCGTGTCAAATGTGTTGTCAGATAATGAGTTTGTAAAATGATGATTTTTTTAATCGAGTGAATAAATTGATTGATTGATTGATTGATTGATTGATTATAAATTATGGCAATCAGACAATGTGGGCCACAGTGAGCAGTCCACTGCCATTCGTGGTACCTCCCCAAGGTCAGGACACTGACTGTCTAACAGCAGGTACCGCTGAGGTAAAAAAGGATTCCCCAACCGAGACCACAAACCCGGTAAGTGATCCTTCATATACAGGTGAGACAGAGGAGACTCAACAGTTGGACCAGACTCTGGCCCATCACGAGGACCTCCTCTGCGAGCTGACACCTTCAGCACTCACTGAACACTACCTAACACCGGTAGAGGAAGGTGTGGAGATCCAAGGGTCCCACACCGATGACGCTGTACTGTCCTGTGGGACAGGTAATTCGGCAAACAGCCAAGCTTGCAGTGAAGTCTTGGTTCAAGGACATCTGAGCCCACAAAGTGACAGTCTACAACACGCTGACAGTCACTTGGACTTCATTGTTACAAATTTTGTGGACCCCTCCTTGAACAAAAGGGGGGCAGACTCACACTTCCTACCACAGGTAGAGGACGGTGTAGAGATCCAAGGATCACACACCGAGAACGCTGTGCTGTCCTCTGGGACAGGTAATTCAGTCATCAGCCAAGCTTTCTATGAAACCTTGGTTCAAGAGCATTTGAATCTAGAACTACTCAGAGATGACATAGTTCTTACAGACTCAAAGAGCACCTCTTCATTCATGAAGTGGGAAGACATACATCACAACGACAGAGACACGCCTGCGACGGCGCCGACAGTTGTGACACACCTGCATTACGCAGAAAGAGGTAAACGTACAGAGGTACGTTGGCCGAGACCTATAAGGTTCCTGTACAAGGTTCCCCATAAACTGCGCGAACAGCTTAAACTAAACAATGGCATCCTAACTCGTGCCCATGGACGGACGTCCACACCTGTGCGCGTGGTCCCCCATGACCACAGGGGGGTGAGGTTAGGTCATGCCCATGTCAAGGACAAAGATTTCAATAACCCCACAAACGACAAAGATCTCGCAAACTCAAAGACTTCATGGGAAAAGAAGGTCGTCCAAGCACAGGATAGTAAATAAACTAAACAGTTTAAACTATTCTAGTTGCGAAAAGAAACCGTTCCAACTAGAACTTAGAAACGCTAAGCATAAAACCCACAACAAAAACTAACCTTAACAACCGTTTAAATCTGCAGGATTTAATTGACATCGGTTATAAAGCTAAGAACTGTTTTTCTTGTGTGTGACACGTTGGAATCTGACGACCAGAGCGAGTTTGTTGTAGTGAAACGTTGTTTTTAGTTGCTTGATTGCGACTTTTGTTGTTATTGAAGTTGTTATTGTTTTCTGAACACTCCCAGCCAAAGAGGTTTTGATTGTTGATTAGTTGAAGACTTAAATGGATTTAACTATGCCAACATGCTGTTCATTTTTGTTAAGGATCTCAATCTTTGATGAGTCACAGTAGATTAATACTACTTAAGGTACTATAATCTACACTGATCTCCCAATCATTTAGGTAGAACCGATTCCATCGTTTCTATTCTAGATCTATTCATTTTGATGAGTCTCGCCATAGACTTCAAAATTTATAGGGAATACCAAATCTTGCGTCGTTCGTCTAAAAGACAACAGACATTTAGACCAAACTAGATTTCATTTTTATTTTAGTTTAACCTAAACTAAGTAATGAATGGAGGAATAGTTTGAAAGAAGAGGCCTTCGTTACAGAAGCCCTCCAAAAACTCTATAGGTAGACATCCCTATATTTGATTTTTACAGCATTGATCCACCCCTTAATTGGTAATTTTAGCTGATCTAATCCATGATAGCTTACATACCAGGTGCATATAGGTAAGGCTTAATGTAGAATCCCAATCATAAGCCCACCTAAAACCACATAATTGCATGACACATTGAACCAGGGTGGCACCGACTGGAAGCCATCCAGCCTGCAACCTTCGATGTGGGGACCTGCTGATCCAACGTTGGTCTTCAACCTTCATCCAAGGCCCGCCTCCTCTGCTTCAATCGAGGGATCCCCTCTACATGCTGATTAAAAACCATTCTTGCTGATGAAATCAATAACCCCCATCGTTGTGGATTTACCGTTGTGGATTATAAGACTTTGTTTTCCAAGGGATCACAGACTCAGTTTTCCATGGGTTAACAGACTTTGTTTTCCAAAGGATTGAAAGCTTACCGCAAAGGGATTACCTACGAACAGTATGGAATTTCCAAAAACATTATGGGAGTATAATTTTGAACTTTTTTTTGACTTTTTTTTCCACTTGCTGGATTACATAGAGGTCAGAGACATTCGGTGGTATCCTTTCGTGTTGGAACTCATCTCCAAGGACAGGCGATGACTTCCAAAAAGGGGGACTGTAGTGATACACCTCGTCTTTGATATTTTAGGGTTCACACCTCTCTGAAACTCTCAGTGTTACACTTGCTTGGAGCTCAAGGAGACAAGTGGACACTATATTTTGTTACAATTATTTTGAATTAATGGACACTAATTAATCAGATTGAACTTTCTCTTTAATGTGTGTTAATTCAGAATTGATCAAACAGTATTTTTGTCATTTCAATGATGATCTGTTACTTGCATGACTTTGACCCTTCTGCTGGTTTATTTCTGCAGAACAAGCAGTCTTTGAATCTAAAGCACAAGGTCAGAGTAAACGTTTAACTTGCAGCTTCTTTTGTGTTGTCTATGAAGTTAGCCATAATATTCTCTGTGCCCACAAGCAGGCCACCTGGCTGTTTATGTAAACAGTTTTCCTGTTGTCCGTCAAGAGACTTTCTGCCTATGGGATCATACTTCCATCTTTTATTTTGTTAACCAGCCTGTAGCCGTTAAGGAGGTGGGTCAGTCCTCACCTCCCCTATAAATGGGCACTTCCTGCATTTTCGTTAGTGTTTTGGGAGGAGAACGAACTGACAACTGGCTTCTCTCCTCAGGGAAAGCTGGAGACGGCCCGGTCATGTTGTGACAGCCTGCTCATTTTCAGAGCTGCTCTCATCACTTTTTGTTCTCCCTTGGCCCTTCCCATCCTGCCACACTTAAAGACGCACCTGGATCACAGCTGTGAACTCACCTGATTGCTCCACTGTTCAAGCTCGTTTACCCTTCCAGTTAAAAGATGGCAGTTTCTCTCCAGACCAGAGAGTCAAGGATTCCACTAGTGTTGCGTCCCTGGTTAAACTATTAAAATTTAATCCGAGGTTGTGCAATCCCTCGCCTGTGCCAAAACCCTTCACTTCCTGCTGGAAGACATCACCGTGGACCGACAGAAACAAACAAAAAGGAAACGTGCATCTACTCCTGTGCGCTCTCCGCTGTGAATCCGGAGATCCTGGAAGCGTGTGACGTCACCCAGTTCATTATTCATGACAAAAACAAAAAACAACCTATGGATTTCTGATTCTGCTTTATCTGAGACCTCTCTTGTTGTGGAGCAGTAAAATATGGGAGCAGTAAATATATGGGAGCCTTGACCTGTTTGATTGTGGAAGACAAGAAAAAAGACTTTAAGAACTTTTTTTTGAGGGGGGGGATTTGTGTTTATTTTGTTTATGGACATTTAAAAATATAAACCTGAAAGAAAAAAAAAAGAGAAATGATGTGGATGATGTTTTGTTTGTTTTTTGTGTGAAAAAAAAGAGAAAAAATAAATGTGTATATATATTTTGTCATTCAAGGTGTTAAAGGGTCAACACCATTAAAGTGGATGGTCCTTGTGTGACAGGTTTAAAAAAAAATAATACAAAAGTAATTCAAAAGTGTTAATCCTAACTGTCAGGAGGGATACCTGGCTGGCACCCCTTTTTAATAAACCAACTTTTGTAAAACCGTCACATAAAAAATGGCACCCCAGATGGGACAGTTTTTGAATGACAACTTTATGATCAGCACTGAAAAATAAATAAATAAATAAAAAAAAAAAAAAAATGAGCACAGAAGCAAACAGAATAGATCACCCTCCAATCACTTCCACCCCCCCAAAGGTGATGACCCCTATATGCTCCACAGCATACTCTCTCCTGGACATGGAATTAACCAAGCTGGATTTGATGTTGGATTCCCCTTTGGTACCACAGCCTCCTTCTCAAGCTCAACACAAAACACAGGCTGCACCTGATGTTCCAGAAACGGAGTTAAAAACTGCCATGGAGGAAATAAAAACCAGTGTTAGATGGGAGATGAGCAATATGAGGGACGCAACAATAAAAAGCGTGAAAAAATTAATTCAAGACCATGGACAAGAACAATACAAACGGATGGATGCACAGTTGGAATACATACTCTCACAAACGAAAGCCGCTCTTGGATGGAGACTGAAACACCATCAGTCTGAGCTACTAGAGGAGTTCAAATCCCTTCTCACCCCAGTTACAGCCAGCATCTCTGCTCTGCAAGAAGAGGTTTCCCGCTTGCAGGGGGAGATTTCAGCATGTCAAACCACCATCAAATCTGTAACAGAGGAAATAGTCACAAAAATCCAACCAGTTCAGACCTGCCATCAGACCACAATAATGGATGACACTGCACAGACCATGTATCAAGGTGTACCAAAATCAATAACATTTGCCAACAGACCCCGGATGGAATCTACTGTTCGGCCTGGTATAGCACCAGGTGGCACCACCTTTTTACTAAACAGGAGTCGAGACCAGGGGAAGAGCCCTGTGAAATTATTGTTTCCAACGTATGGAAAATTAGAAGACCCCCCTGATCCTCTACAATATCTGGAACGGTGTGAGGATTATTTGGCTCTAAATTCATTAACAGATGAAGAACTTATGGCTACATTAAGGAATGTGTTGCATGGCACAGCCAGAGACTGGTGGGATGTAGCCAGATACAAGGTTAATACCTGGGCTGATTTTCAAAAGCAGTTTCAGGCCGCTTTTCTCTCTGAGGACTATGAGGACGAGCTGGCAGAACGAGTGAGGACCAGAGTTCAAGGAGAGAATGAGAGCATCAGAGATTTCATATATATGTACCAATCTTTGTGCAGACGCTGGAAACCCCAGATTGAAGATGAGGACATTGTCAAGATGATCCTGAAAAACATAAATCCTACATTGGCCAGCCAGTTAAGGAGTAGCAGAGTAACAACTGTAGATGAACTTGTTCGTCTGGGACAGCAGCTGGAGAGAGACCGAGACAACCAACAACAGTATGCACACAAGAATCAAGTAAAATTACCCCCTAAGCCAGCTGAACATAGACCTCCTCACCATGACAACACAGTACGGCCAAGACAACCAAACTACAACCAAAGTCACAATCGCCCCTCTCAACCATTCTGTTGGCGTTGTAAAGACAATCATCCTCCTGCAGCCTGTCCACATGCTGGAACCAATCGATCCCCTTTACCTTCAAATCCTCCTCAACCGGCTAGCAATCCATCACACATCTCATCAGCTCCAAGCCCAGCGACTCTTGGGTCTCTCACAAACTCTGGATTTCCTAGTGAACACTGTCCTTCTGCCACATCCTCAACAAACTCCCTACCAAACCAGTTGATAGTTCCTATCAGCATACATTCCTGGAAAGGACCTGCAATTTTGGACACGGGTTCCTCTTATACACTGCTAAATGAGAAGGTGTGGAATGAACTAAATGGAGAACTTAAACCTTGGACGAGAGGACCTTTATATTTAGCAGATGGAGAAGGACGACAACCTTTGGGATGGAGTGAGATCACCATTAGCTTACAAAACCAGTCCATAAACTTACCTTGTGTTATCCTGTCTGCTCATCACCTCACGTTCCCTGCAGTCATTGGACTTAATTTCATTTCCCTCTCTGGTCTGCAGTTTGATGTTTCTGAAAAACGTTACTGGTTCAAGTTCAACAGAAAACAACAATACAGTTTTCTAAAAGAATGTGCTTCCTGGTCAAATGAACCTCATCAACAGCTTGCCTTTTTCTCAGCAATCGCTGAGCATCGACGAGTGGCTGATGTTAACCAGACAAGGGCCAAACAAAGACAAAAACGAAACTATGATCGTGGAAGAAGAGATGGTTACTTCGCTGAGAAAGATAGGGTGTGGTTCCGTTCTCACCCCTGGTCCAAAGCCAACCAGTCATTCACAGCCAAACTTGCCCCACGATGGAAGGGTCCCTATCGTGTAACAAGAAGGACTGGCCCTATCAATTATGAGGTTGTGTTGGAGGACACTGGTGAAGACCTTCGTGTGGTTCATATATCACAACTCAAACCTTGCTATCCTACAGCAGAGGAAGTGGACAACGCACAGCGCCCAAAAAATTCTAGACATATTCAATGAAGAAAGTGATGAAGAAGATTTCCATGACTTCCCTTCTTCTGACTTATTGGCAAAATAATTGTGGTATTGGAGAGTATGAAAAATGTGTGTGAAATCAAATTGTAACTTGTATTCTCCCTTACTAGTTCGGGACCTCTCAAGGGGGGGGATGTGTGACAGCCTGCTCATTTTCAGAGCTGCTCTCATCACTTTTTGTTCTCCCTTGGCCCCTCCCATCCTGCCACACTTAAAGACGCACCTGGATCACAGCTGTGAACTCACCTGATTGCTCCACTGTTCAAGCTCGTTTACCCTTCCAGTTAAAAGATGGCAGTTTCTCTCCAGACCAGAGAGTCAAGGATTCCACTAGTGTTGCGTCCCTGGTTAAACTATTAAAATTTAATCCGAGGTTGTGCAATCCCTCGCCTGTGCCAAAACCCTTCACTTCCTGCTGGAAGACATCACCGTGGACCGACAGAAACAAACAAAAAGGAAACGTGCATCTACTCCTGTGCGCTCTCCGCTGTGAATCCGGAGATCCTGGAAGCGTGTGACGTCACCCAGTTCATTATTCATGACAAAAACAAAAAACAACCTATGGATTTCTGATTCTGCTTTATCTGAGACCTCTCTTGCTGTGGAGCAGTAAAATATGGGAGCAGTAAATATATGGAACCTTTGACCTGTTGATTGTGGAAGACAAGAAAAGACTTGAGAACTTATTTTTGTGGGGGGGGATTTGTGTTTATTTTGTTTATGGACATTTAAAAATATAAAACCTGAAAAAAAGAAAAAAGTGAAATTATGTGGAAGATGTTTTGTTTGTTTTTTGTGTAAAAGAAAAAAGGATGAAGTTTTGTTGGGTTTTTTTTGTCATTCAAATTGTAAAGGGTCAACACCATTAAGTGGATGGTCCTTGTGTGACAGGTTAAAAAAAATAAAAAATACAAAAGTAACTCAAAATTGGTCATCCTAACTGTCAGGAGGGATACCTGGCTGGCACCCCTTTTAATAAAACCGTCACAGCGTCATCTTACTTTCACTCGTGAACAAGACTCCAGGATTCTTGAAATCCCGTGCATGAGGAAAAGACTCACTCCATACCTGGAGAAAGTACTGTACTGTATTTTACATTCCCAACCAGCCTCATCTCTGAGTGTATAAATGACACAAGTACAAAAGACAATTCTCAGGCAAACTTAAGTAAAATTACTTCTTCTAAACTTCTTAAAGGGCAGCACCGTGGCACAACTGCTAGAGCCTCTCAACGAGCAGGTCCCTGGTTCAAAATCAAATCCCGGTCCGGGGGCCTTTCTGGGTGGAGTTTGCATGTTCTCGCTGTGCATGTGTTGGTTTTCTCTCACAGATCGAAAACATGCATGTTAGGCTGATTGGTAACTCTAAATTGTCCCTGGGTGTGTGTGAGAGAGTGAATGGTTGTTTGTCTCATTTGTCTCTATGTGTCCCTGTGATGGACTGGAGACCTGTCCAGGGTGTACCCCGCCCCTCGCACAGTGATGGCTGGACTGGGTACCAGCGACCCCTGTGACCCAAAAATGGAAGAAGCAGGTAAAAGATAATGGATGGATGAATAAACTTGTTAATTTCTATATGATATGGAAAGTCCATGGAAACGCAACATAACAAGGCACAAAACGTTTTTCGTAACTCGTGAAACTGCTTGATGTTCACACAGGAGGAAGGAAGAAGAAGAAATTGTTTTATTATGAATTTATCTTTGTTATAGTCACAAACTAGTATCAGAATCATTTTTCTCCACGCTGCAGCACTCACAGCTCCAGTGTTTGTCCATACGAGTCAATATCCAGAAAAAATAGAGACGGCATTAAAAAAGTTACGTCTTCACTGCTGTCAAGGTTGTTTGCTTTTGCTCTTCAAAACGCCTTTGTGATGTCAGACAGATTTCCTGGATGGCTCCCAATATCCTTAAGGCTTATTAGAGTGCTGCATCCGCACAACCTTACAAAGGACGCCCCTGATAACAGGCAATGTTGGACCTCTTCCCTAAAGCGAGGCATCACTGAGGATTCCAACCCACAGTGGAGCAGATTTACATCACCTGGTCTAAAATTCATTAGCACGATGACTCAAACTGACTTTTAATAGATCCCTTTGTTTATAGAAATTAGGCTCATTATGTCGGGATGAGAGAGTGTCACCTTTGTGAAAATATCTTATCTGTAGATGCCTTCGTTTTAATGACATGTGTGACCTTTGTGAGTCACACCCTTGAGCAAGGTAAATACAGAAAGAGAGCGGTTCAACTAATAACATAAGCTCAGAGACGTTCACAGCATAATTCCTCAGGATTTTTCATTTGGAAAACCTCGACTACTGGTGCATTTCTTGTTCAGTTTATTTTTATTACTTATGTAAAATGTTCCCCAGTAGTCTACCTGAATTATGTCTTACAGATTATAGTGATTTGTAGAAACTTTGACAGTGATTTAAAGCAACTCCAGTAGAAATGCTTATTCAGTGTAGCATCATTTACGGTAGGTTGCTAGAGGTTCCAGTGCATGAGAATGAAGGCATCTTCATACCTATTCACTTGCTATTCTTCCGTTTTTATCATGGCTTTTGGTTTGTTTGTGGTACTGTATGAAAAAAAAAAAGAATAAAACATTGATAAACATATTAGAAGAGCACCATTGCTTGAAAGCAATACAAATTATTAGTAGGAAGTGCTATGGTCACCCAACAAATTTTTCATTCATTCATTCAACCTTTATTTATACAGGCTAGCCTCGTTGAGTCACGGGGACTCATTTACAAGAGGGACCTGTCTCACTCACACCAAACAACCATCCACTCTCACACTCACACCTAGGGTCAATTTAGAGTCACCAATCAGCCTAACAAGCATGTTTTTTGGTCTGTGGGAGGAAACCGGAGTACCCGGAGGAAACCCACGCATGCACGGGGAGAACATGCAAACTCCACCCAGAAAGGCCCCGGACCGGGATTTGAACCGGCAACCTTCTCGCTGAGAGGCAGCAGCTCTACCAGTTGTGCCACCGTGCTGCCAAATGTATTATTTTATCAGTTGAAATTATTAAAATTTTATGATTTGGTTGAATATTGTACTTTACAAGTCATGTACTGTATAAAGCTCGTAAAATGTATTACCCCAAAATGTTTTATTAAAACAGGTGAAGGATACCTAATATTTTTGTTTTCACTTTGGAGATTGTTCAAGTATAGGTTGTTGTTTGTTTGTAGTTATTTTGTAGGTTTTTAAATAAGGGGCAGATATTTTCAGAAATTTTTTTCTTCTTTCTTCATCCTTTTCATTAAATGTTTTTTTCTTTTTGATGAATTAGTTTTAACTTTAAATGCATGAATAAATGAATAATAAACTGATGGAGTTTTCATCAGCAGTGGCTTCTTGTTGCAGCCGTCTCATAAAACTAAGGCTGGTGAAGAACTCAGGCAACAGTGGTTGTATGCACAGTCTCTCCCATCTCACCTGCTAAAGCTTCTAACTCCTCCAGAGGGGTTACACAGGTGGACACTCTCACTATTCTCCTTCGTGCACGGCCCCTCAGTTTGTGAGGACGGCCTGCTCTTGGTAGATTTACACATGTTCCATATTCCTGGCATTTCTTGATGACGGGTTTAACAAAACTGCTGGGGAGGTTCAGGGCCTTGGAAATCCATCCAACCCCAGACTTGTACTTTTTAATAAACTTTTCTCTGAGTTTAATTAGGGCAATCATTTTAAGAGGTGAATATTTATGGAATTGTTTATTTTACACTACATATTATTTAATAGGTATTACTTATAGAACTTGTTTCCTTTTTTGTTTTGTTTGTTTGTTTTGTAAAGAAGCCCAATTAATATTTACCATGCCTGATTTGTGACGGCAATAAAAACAAATACCCAAGGGTGTGAATACTATTTATAGGCACTGTGAGAGAAAGACAATCCCAATGATCCAACTTAACCCACTATAAATGTATGGAATCACTGCTGGAAATACAGGAAACAATCTCAGCCATGGTACTTGTCTCCAAGTGCAAAAATCTGTGGCCAGTTAGGGTTTCAAGTGCACAAAGCTCATGCTGACCACGTTAATGGTAATCAGAAAAATATAGCTAACCATAATGTGATCCCACTCACAATTCCATGCACCATTACAACAACTCAGGCCTCTAATAAATCTACAAGCCCTCAGTCAGTCGGCCACTATCATTTGAGTGACACTTCCGTGTTCAAGCAGAAATCACATCTACCCCGGATAAATTGACGTGGACCAGTTTTTCACATCAGAGGTGCTCTTCAGCCGTCGAGTACGTGTGTGTGTATCTGTTTGTGTGTGCTTGTGCGAATATGTGTATGCGTGCAAAATATCTCATTTCTGTATCGTTTCGGTGGTCTGATGCGTGCGTGGGACTCAAGCCCACAGCGGCGAGTCAATCTGAGACATCTATTATGCACTTCATCAATCTTTTTGGACTCTTGACATTTCACTAGCTGAACAAATTGTCAGTTATCAAAACTCAATTTCAAAAATGACATGTCGAAATTCACTCCCACCCCCCACCTCCAAGCCCCACTCCCCCTCCTCTAACTCTCCACACTCTGCCTCAGCATATATCTCCATGCTTTTATACCTGCATCCCTTCTGAGTAGTTCCCCAAACAACGTCACGCCTACATACACATGCATATTTGTAATGCATGCACGTGAGGACAAATGAAGTTCATTTCTTGCCCTCTCAACTTCATCACACCTTTAAATATCTTTGGAGCGGTGGTTATGTATGCAAAGAGTTAACGACTGTTGGGGTTAGTTGCTCCCGGGCTAGCGGCGCTCCTGTGAGCTGATAAGGCTGTTTATAAATTGATTTGGTTATGCTTCATTGACAATAAAAGGAGCAGGGCTTTGTTTACCTAACAAAACACACACACACACACACACACACATTGCAAGGTGTATTTAAATCCTGGCTGAAAAGATTTTCATGAGGCATAAGTGTACATGCATATGTTTAAGTAACAAATGTGAAATGAAGGAAATAAATAATGAAATAAAGGAGGGGGTTCAGAGTGACAGGGTCAACCTTGAGGAAGCAAAGAGGGAAAACCATTAGCGTAAAGTAAAGGTGAGAGCAGGCAACACTAAAGGGGGGGCCTAATCCTCACTCACTTCCATTAATGAAAGTCATCAGTCACATTCTTGTGCATGCTAATGACATGCACAAGACATGTCCTTAAATATAGCACATGTGCACCTTTGCTTGATATCGAATTGAATCAGGACTTTTGTATCATCCAAACAAACTTTCTGCATTAATCCCTCTGAAAGCGACAGACTTGACATTCATGGTTGAGCTTTTTTAAATCAGAAAAACAGACAAATCTGTAATCTCTGACACCTGCTTTCTTTGTTAAAGTCACTTTACCATACGCTGCTTTTATTTACCTTTTCCGTTTTGTTAACCACAGGAGAACACTCAGTGCCTTCTATGCCTTCGGAGAAGGCCAAACAATTCAGCCCAAATAAATGTTGCATCTGATTTTTATTTAAATATTTATGTGATGGACTTGTGACCTGTACAGGGTGTCCCCCCCAACTCTCACACATTGAAGGCTGGACATGTGCACCAGTGACCCCTGCAACCCAGACAGGAAGAAGCGGGTAAAGATAATGGATGGATGGATAGAAAATATTTTCAATGCAGTTTTCTTTTTGTTTGTTGCTAATTTATTTTCTGTAAACTACTTTGCAGTTGAGCAAGAAACTTTTTAATTGATAAAAATACTGTTATCCAATCTGATTCTTTAAAATTTTTGTCTACAGGTTGAAGCATGTTTGATGATTCTTTCTCATTGGTCAGGACTTCACTTTAAGGAGAGAAGGCTCAGCTTAGCCAGAGGATCTGCAGGATGAGTTTGTTTAATAGCTGGCAGGACTATTAGCTACTCACAATGGCCCTCATGCACGAAAATGTTCGTATTCTTACCCTAAATTTCTCCTACTGTTGTTCGTACGGAGTGTTCGTACGAACATGCCACGTCAGATCCAACAAAGACTTCTATCCACAGGAAACGTGTGTATATGAGCTGTGTAAATAATGATGAATCCCACCTGTTCTATTCACCTGCTCGTGCACGCGGGAGGTCATTTACATAATTTCCACCCCTCAAAACACCATATAAGGCCACGCTTCCTGCCTTCTGACAGCAGGAAGTGTCCATTCATTCAAACACATGAAGTAAAATGAGGAACTCCACGCGTTCGGAGATCTGCTCTCAGTCGCGCTGTGGCTACCCCCCCCCCCCCTGCAGGTGTCGGATGGTCAAATATCTTTAATGTTAGTGTAAAGTTTGTAAACAACTGTGTAGTTTCACTTATTCAGAAGAGCTGTGGCGCACCGCTACCCCCCACCCCCCGCAAGTGTCGGATGTGTTTTTGAACAGAGGCATTTTAAAATGTCTCGAAACTACAGTTAACCTCATATTAATATTGTAGTGCATATGTTGTGTCTCCCGTGGGTCGTACAGTATCAGAAATCAAGAATAAATGGTTTGATCTGTAAATGGCTTCAAACAAACGTCTCGCCACAGCACGACAGGTGGACAGTCTGCGAGATGGAGCAGACTTTTACTGCAAGACGCGCGATGATCCACACTCAGAACACAGATGACAGTGCGCCCGCAGTCAACAGGCAGCTTAAATAAAAAATGACATGAAACGAATGAATAAGCTGGTTTCGCTTTTTCTCTGCGGTGCTGTGTGTGTGTGTGCGTGTGTGTGTGTCTGCTCGACAGTCGCGCGGCGTGGGGGGGGGCATGCCGACACTGGCGCGGGGGGACCCCGTGCCCACTGTTGGCACGGGGTGGGGGGGCGTGTGCCACACCACGCGCGGGGGCGCACGGTGGTCGAGTGGGGCGCGCGGGGGGGGGGTTTGAAGCCGCTTTCTTTTAATTTAACAAATTTGTGTCGTTGCATTTAATTCTTTTTAAACTCAGAATATTTTCTAAATAACGAAATATAAGTGATTAGTGATGGAAATCCATCTGGATAACGGCGGACCGACTGCTCGTAAAATATACGACAGGTCCAGACCACACGTACATTTTGTTCGTATCTGAAAAAAATCTTAGGATACGAAAACATTGTTGGATGCCACAAATGATCCTAAATCACTCGTACGAACAGTATAAGAACAAATCTGTGCGTACGACCGGTTCGTGCATGAGGCCCAATGTTCATGTAGAGTGAGTGGGATCAAAAACATAGGCTCTAACCCTTTGGGAATCCCCTGTAGGTATTTTTGACCATGTGAAGATTTGTGATGCATTCAACTGCAACCTGTAAATTAAACAAATTCACAGTAAATGGCAATTTCTCTAAAAATGAAGGTTGTATATCCCATTTAGATTTACATTGATGGTTTTCAATGTTACAGTTGTATTTTTGGTTTTATTTAGCTGTTTTTGTAAACAACAGATGGTGCAATCCCAGTCATATTACAATCATGAACCATATGTATCACCTGGGCATTGAAATGTTGGCTGTGGGACTCCGTCCACATTATTTGCCTAGGGCAGGGGTGTCAAACTCACTTACAAAAGGGTCTAGAATTAAAAACATTTTCAAACTAAGGGCCAATTTCAGAAAATACAATAACTCAAATCATATACCTAACATCTTTTCTTGGTCACAGGTTTCTCAACAAGAGTTTGATTGGTCTCATTTGATGTTCTCTGTTGTGCTTTCGACATCATAATCAAAGATTACTGAAAAAATTCGAGAGAAGTATTTTACATTTCACATATCATCTTGGGGGCCAGATAAGATGTCAACAAGGGCCACATTTGGCCCCCGGGCCTTGAGATTGACACACATGCCCTAGGGAGATCTCACATGCATAGTGGCTGTGTATATTCCTTCATCTGTCCACCCGACATTGGCATGTTATGTCATCCATACAGCTGTAGCGCAACTGCAAACGGAACACCCGAGTGACCTCATCATCATCTCAGGACTTCTACCTCATTTTCATGGAAAAAATGCTTCCATAATCGACGCAATATGTCACCTGCAAAACCAGAGGGGAGAGAACTCTGGCCTGAACCTACTGTATGCTAACGTTAAGGATGCATACACCTTTTTCCCTCTCCCCTCTCAGGGGAAGTTGGCTCACAACTTAAGCATTTGTTCCCCTTCTGTGTGCCTCCAGTGAAGAGGCGGCCTGTGGTCATGAAGACAGTGATGAGATGGTCTAAGGAGGCCCAAGCATGACTGCAGGCCTGTTTTGAGGTCGGAATGCACTTTGTGAGCCACATGGACAAGACATTGATGGGTTTACAGAGTGCTTCATGGATTATATCAGCTTCTATGTGGACTCTGCTGTACCAACAAGGACTGTCTGCGGTTATCCAAACAATAGGACTTGAGTGACAAAAGACATCAAAAGCCATATTGAATAATAAGAGAGCCTTCAGCAGTGGCAACAGAGAGGAGCGGAGAACCTTTCAGAGGGAACAAAAAAAAAGTCTAGATCAAGGAAGCAAAAGACAACTACAGTACAAGAAGAACCTGGAGTGGAAACTGCAGCAGAACATAAGGGAAGTCTGGAGTGGTATGAAGACCATCACTGGTTTCAGACAGCTTGTTCAGGAGGAACTGAGGGTCCCCATCATGCATTCTCCACAGTGTATTTCAAACCTTACCAGTTTGAAAGACAGCGAAGGAAACTCAAATTAGGCAAAGTGGCAGGTTCTGACCATATAAGCCCCAGGGTTCTCCAAGCCTGTGCTCCCCAACTCTGTGGAGTGCTACATTGGGTCTTAACCTTGAGTCTTCAGAGGTTGCCTGTGGTATGAAAGACACCCTTCTTCATTCCTGTGTCAAAGATGCTCTGTCCTAGTAGCACCAAGGACTACAGACCGGTGATGCTGACATCCCACATCATGAATAACCTGGATAGATTCCTGGAGCAACTCAGACCCATGGTCTTGGATCACTTGGATCCCCTTCAGTTTGCCTAACAGCCCCGGCTGGGAGTTGAGGAAACCATCATCTACCTGAAGAATCAAGTCTATGTCACCTGGACAAGCTGGCAAGCACTGTGAGGGTCAAGTTTTTTTAATTATTTAGTGCTTTCAACACCATCAGGCTGACTTTACTGGGTGAGAAACACACAGCGATGCAGGTGGATGACCCCTTGTGTCCTGGATTGTGAACTACCTGACTGGCAGACCACAGTATGTGCGCGTGCAGAACTGTGTGTCAGACAGGATGAGCAGCAATACTGGGGTCCCACAGGGAACAGTCCTCACTCCCTTCCTTTTCACCCTCTACACCACAGAGTTCAGCTACCAGACAGAGTCCTGCAATCTCCAGAAGTTTTCTGATGACTCTCCAACAGGAGAACTGTAACAAAGTCAAGTTTCCCCTGGGATTAATAAAGTATACTGATTCTGATCCTGATTGATTACCATCTGATGTTTCAAGACAATTTCTTCCCCAGAACTCTACACAGACTTATGGTGCATTAAACTTGAGTTCTTTTTTAAAAACAAAGAGAGAAAATATAAACATGTAACATTTCAGATGATTTCATGATGGCAATGGAAAAGAGCATCCTTCTTGTTTTAAACATAATCAGTAGTCATAATCAATTCAAACAAACTTCATCCTTGAATATGTTTTTATTTTAATTCATCAAAATCTTAAGAAATGCTTTTATCAAACTGTGTCCAGGACAATGCATGTGTAAAAACATCATACATTATTCACGTAAAACGTAAATTTAAAGGACACCAGTTCAGAGTAGTTATAAACGGTGACCTCAGGTCAGAGGTCATGATCAGGAGAGTAAATCTTCATGCTACACAGCCTATGTTAACAATCATTGACTGCTGCCATGAATGGTTATTACTCTTACCTCTCATTGGGTATATTTTGATGAAAAACTCAGAAAGTAATTACTAGATGTGCAACTACAATTGATTAACTTTTGTAAAGCAAGGCAAATTTACTTTTATCGCACTGTTTGTACATAGTACAATTCAAAGTAACTACATTTAAGGAAAAGCTGCAGTAAAGAGCAATGTGTTAAAGCTGCACTATGTAACTTTGTAGTGCAGTCTGTAACTTTTCTAACAATATATTTGTAACATATTTCTTCACTCTGTCACTATCTACTGACAGACTGGTGTTAGACAAAGTAATCTATGAAAAAAACTATAGTCCCCTTGCTTCTCTATCAGCATTTATAAAAACACTAAAAACACAGTGACCCGTCGTTAACCAGCCAATAAAAACAGAGTTTGTAACCAGCCAATAAAAACAGAGCTTGAATTTGAATCAGCCAATAAAAACAGAGCTTGAATTTGAATTTCAGCAGAGCAAGGGGGGCAGAGCCATATCTGGCTCTGAGGGGGAGGGATCAGAATGCTTTGCCTGTTGAAAATTTTTCTAAGTTCTGTGCTCTACAGAAAGTTACACATAGCACCTTTAAGATGTGATTTAAGGGAACCAATTGCTTCTGTACATCTCAGGTTTTCTGAAAGTTGGTACCATAGTTTAGGGTTATAGAAACTAAATGCTGCCTATCCTTGTTTATTTCTTGTCCTGGGAATACTGAGTAAACCTGTCCTGGCCAACCTGAAGGCTATAGATGTTCATATCTAACATGTAAGTCAGAGTTATTTAGGTGGAAGACAATAGGCTATATGCCACGGGTAGTTGTGACGTACTTACGTTAAAATATCGGCCATATCCTGCACTTCCGGTTCCTATCCACTGCAGTTGT
This sequence comes from Garcialebias charrua, assembly GCA_038048925.1. NCBI lineage: Eukaryota > Metazoa > Chordata > Actinopteri > Cyprinodontiformes > Rivulidae > Garcialebias > Garcialebias charrua. The sequence continues at coordinate 17,474 of JBBPBX010062580.1, forward strand.
TGTTAGCGTTAGCTCCTAGTAGCAAACCATGAAAAAGACTCAATACGGAAAGTGGCTGCGAGCTACTGGCACTACAAGTGAGTTCCGTTGTGTCCGCCCACCGGTGGGTACAGCTGTTCCGTTCCCCCGCCGAGGGGGGATTAGGGCGACAATTTATCGCGGCTATCCGTAGGGGAAACGTCGCTATAGATTTATATGGATTTATATGTGTATAGAGTTATTGTTGTTGTGTATGTAGATGTTTTATTATTTGTATTTACTCATTTATGTTCGTGTCATTCCCGCTAACCGGAAGTGCGCGGTCGGGCTCATGAATGCGGGAGTGCTAGAACGGAAGTCCGTGACATATAGCCTATTTGGTTGGTTCCTTATATTTGAATAACAAGACTTTAAAATCTATTGTTTTACAAACAAAACATATACCAACACAGAGTTCTAGAGAACATCTTAGACCTAAGCCTCATTACCTCTTTTTTAGAGACCACCCTGATGCCGGCTACATACCAAACGCGTTTTGAGCAGCCGAAGCAGCCAGTTTACATGCAAGCCTACGGTGGCCGTGCGTCTAGGAGCAGCGCAGCGTGACGCGGCGCGTTTGGAGCAGTTTGAGCAGCGCGGCAGGGGCGGCAGTTCTTTTTCCGTCCCTGCGGCACGTCTAGAGCAGCCGCTGCCCGAGTTCAACAAATTGAACTTTGACCTAGTTTGGCTGCTCGCCGCGTAGCAGTAACCAATTGGGATAGACTCTGCTATGTGATGACGCAACAACGACAGGACTTTTTTTGGACTTTTTAAACTTAGCCCAATGAGCCTCCATTAAGAAACCAGCCTCCGGTAAGAAACTTGGCATTTTTACAGTTGCCGCTGTCCGCTCGAGCGTACGATCACCCCAAACATAAAAAAAGTTTTAATCTCAACAAAGACTTTCGGAGCTGCAGTTCGGCTCGTAGAAAACCCACTCAAGTAGTAACGAGGCTCACGAACAGCTGATTTTTATCTGCCCGGTGTACCAAAAAAAAAAAAAACCCGACCGGAAAAGGACCAAGACGCTCCTCCCACTGTGCGTCTTCAGATGCGTTCGGTGTGAACAGACATCTGTTGACAAGCAGCCAACACCGCTCGTCGGGAGCGTTTTTGCTGCTCAAGCCGCGTTTGGTGGGAACCCAGCTTGAGAAGCGCCTCAGTTTGCCTGGAGGCAACTGTTGAGAGGTAGGTACTGTGGGAGTTCCTGTTTCCACGTCTGTTCTTTGCTCACTAGAGGGTGCCATACTATACTACACCTGAAAGCAAGTTGTTTCCTAATGAGACTCCAGGCATATATAAGGTACCTGATGACTCCCTTGTATGCTGGAGCATTACCCAGTCTATTGCCCCTTTTCCACTTACCGGCCCAGAGCGGCTCAGTCTGGTCCGGTCTGTTCCAGTTAGGATCGGCTCACATGTAGGTTTTGTCTCCATTCACTATCTGCAGCCCTTCTGTGGGCGGGGTGTAGAATCTCACTCGTCCTACCACGTGGTGGCGGTAGTGTTACCTCAAGCTATTTACTAGCCACCACTAAACATTAGAAGAAGAACACCCTGCAGGACCTTGTCTCACCACCTGTTGGCGGTAATGTCCCTTGAGCTATTTAATGCTCTGATCTTACTTTTATTGCCTTTTCAGCTTGTTTTAAACCCCTGTGTTTTCCATTTTCTTTCTTTATAATAAAGATTATTCTCATATATGTACAAGGTTCCTGTTAACATTGCTTAACACATTGATCGCACTGCCCTGTAATCAGTTAAACTATTTTTACAGTAAGGTACAGATTAGGAATTAATTAGGTTTCAATTGGCCCTGTAATATTAAATGTTTGTATTTCATTAAATTTAAACGGTAATATTTTGTCAGGGATAATTCAAAGTCAAATGCAAATGGATAATTTGGTTTAAACTGTCCCATAAACATTAAAAGCATGTTTCTTTAAACGTAAAAACAAAGTATTAATAATTAAATGTTTGTTGATCAGGAAACTCGTTTGGGCATCCAAGAACAGCTTCATCGGGGTTGATGGCGACGTCTGTGCATCCTTGGAAAAGCTGCTGCACTACTCATGCACCCACAACCCGACATCAGGATGGATGGATGGATGGATGGGTTCATGTTGACATCTGTGCATCCTTGGAAAAGCTGCTGCACCCACAACCCGACATCAGGATGGATGGATGGATGGATGGATGGATGGGTTCATGTTGACGTCTGTGCATCCTGGCAAAAGCTGCTGCACTACTCATGACACGACATCAGGAAGGATGGATGGATGGATGGATGGAGGGCTGTTCAAATCTAATAATCTTTTTCTTATGATTCTTTAAAGGTCAAATGCAAATGGAAAATATTCTTAACTTCCAGTATGTTTTTAAACAAACACTATACTGTACACACTTAACATTGTAAAATATGTTTAGGAAATTATTGTTCAATGACACCACTTAAGAAATAAAATGTTTATTATGAAAACTAAGAAGTGAAAAAAGCACAAAAATAAATACTGCATCCACCTAAATGATTTTTTTCCTGTTGTCTCATGGGCTTCCTCCAGAAGACACAAGTTGATAAATTCTGGTGTTGACTTCTTCGTCTTAACTGTAAAAAAAAGAAAAACATGGTTACCGGTAATTCAGTCTAGAAACTGTTTTATATGTAGATATATTTTATAAGATATATGTAAGATATATATACATATATCAAATATCTCAGAAACCACAAAGCAGATATTTTTCAAACCAACACAATCACTACATGTTTATGTGCATACTGTAAGCTGTTGGAGTTATTTGTATTAAAATTCGATTTTTTTATAGACATAAGTGTGTCGACCTAGCTTTTTTTTTCTACTAGTATTTAACACGTATCTTATATCTCAGAAACCACAAAGCAGATATTTTTCAAACCAACACAGTGTAATCACAACATGTTTATGTGCATACTGTAAGCTGTTGAAGTTATTTGAATTAAAATTCGATTTTTTTATAGACATAAGTGTGTCGACCTGGCTTCTTTTTTTTCTACTAGTATTTAACACATATCTTATATCTCAGAAACCACAAAGAAGATGTTTTTCAAACCAACATAGTGTAATCACTACATGTTTATGTGCATACTGTAAGCTGTTGGAGTTATTTGAATTAAAATTCGATTTTTTACGATTTATTTTTGTAGCACATGTGATAGGTTTGGAAGTAGTCAAAACAAATCTATTTAAATCCAGCAGATTTGACCACAACGTGACATTATTAAGGACTTGTTAACCTGAGGAACCCTCGTGGTAT